>CAKAOH010004519.1:0-60974 GCA_916701665.1 Sebastiscus tertius
CGACATACTACAGTATGACCTTTTTTTAACGACATACTACTCTATGGCCTTTTTTTAAACGACATATCATACTATGATCTTTTTTTAACGACATACTATACTCTGGCCTTTTTTTAACGACAAAAAAGGTCATAGTATAGTATGTCGTTAAAAAAAAAGGTCATAGTATAGTATGTCGTTGAAAAAAGGTCATAATATAGTATGTCGTGAATGATATTCCGACATACTGTACTATGGCCTTTTTTTAACGACCTTTCCATAAAGTGTAAACTAAATGATGCAAGAAGCAGAAAGAGACTCTATTTTCTGTCAGAGTGACTCTGAGATCAATGTGTAGGTGGTGCAATTTTTGTTTTCAGTTGACACCTCTGCAGAGTCTGTTGTGGTTTCTGAAGTAAAGTTTGAATATAATTTCCCTTGCTATATTTTGCTGAAATATTTTGGGTAAAAAAAATCCATCAGATCTAGTGCGTTAACTGCTCCTTGTATTTGTTTATGTACAATCTTCACCTGCATTTAGTCAGACCTCCACCTTACCGTGTTGCCTTTCTTGTACCATTATTTGTATATAATTGAGATTTTTGCAGTCCTTGAAATAAGAAAAGCATCATCATCATCATCAGCATTCATCATTGCCTTGTATTTTTATTTGCAAGCAGAGCTCATGTTGTTGATAATGAAGTAATGCAGTCCAAAAGTTACAGGTACAGTACTTTTAATTCAGATATATAAATATATCTCACGAGAGGTCAGACAATCACAGAACAGCTCATTAACAATGAAATGACAAAAAAAAGAACGAGGGCTCATACTGGAGAAAAACTTCAGTAATTAAATATGACTGAGAAGAAGAATTCAACATAATGTACATTCAGAACTTTATGCAGGAATTGATTCACATGTGGATCATGTTCATTGGGTGGTGTACTCTATACCAGTATTTTAAAATGTGATACTCAGATATGCACTGTGAGTGAGTGTTTCCTATGCACACTTCTCTTCAATGCATGTCTGAGTTGGCATCTTGTTCACACACAATAGGCGTTTTCGGACCGGAGGAACTTTTTCACCGCAAGAACTAGGAACGATCGTAGTTCTTGGAACGCCGTTTTGAGGGACTTTTTTAGCTCCTATTTCAGAGTAGGTACTCTCCCAGCACAATGGGAACCGTGAGTGACACAAGTGTGCTGTGATTGGTCGATCACATGAGCCAATGCAGCACAGACGAACACTATTTTTCAAAACCCGTTAGCCGTGTAAACAACAAGGATATTATGTTCCTCTCAGAGAGTCCCCAGAACCGTTTGGTCCGAAAATGCCTAATGACGCGACACCAGATGCATCACTGGATTTCTTTCTCGTTGCAGATAAACCAAGTTCTGACAAAACTTTCAGCTCCCAGTCTCCAGGGAGGTTACTGCTTGTAGTTTACACATAGTACGATAACAAGTCTCAGTGAGCCGTTTTGAATCTCCACAACACCAGTATTCAGAATCCGTCTCTAAGACCAGTCAAAATTCTTTTGCATCACACAATGCATTTTAAACTTCGCCCTTTCATGGTATTCCAGCCCTCTATTCTTCACTTGTTACTGGTCAAACTGGCTGAGTTGAGTGACCGTGCACCTCTGTATGTGCAGTGACCGCAGGAAGGACTACGGTCTTCCATCCCGCTCCTTACTGGTGTATAGAGTCCAAATTATCTTTGAGTCTTCGGGTCATGCTGGGGATCAGGTTCACATGGTCATCAACACAACTGCCCACACAGCTGTCCATCAGCGATCGGACAGCTGGCTCCTTAGCGCCGGAATCGAAAAGATCCTTCGCCTTATCGTTGCAGTGCATCGTGCATCTGGTCAGACGGTCCTGAGGGGGCAAAGAGGATAGATAGTTGGACGGGATACACTGGGAACATGAGCAGCGCATTTGCGTCGTGGAACTTGTTGCTTTTTATTTTGGCGCCCATATTCACGGGTTGGCGCGGCTGGGCTGCGTGACAGCTCTTTTGAAAGTATATTGACATCATACGAGCAACATTACTACAGTTTCAATGTTTGTATCTGTAGAATATGTCACAGGCATGAAAAAAAGTTCATATTTATTTTTAAATCAATACTTCCTGTTTACGTTTCAAAATAAAATAAATCAATCTGGGCTAGAATGTTTTTTTAAATGTGTAAAAATATCATTAAAGAAATCATAGTATAGTATAGCATGTGATAAAAAGCCAAGTCAAGTCACAAAAAATCTGGTTCTCTCTCTAGGTTCCATGGTGGAGAGGAGGTCGTGTTGCTCAGGCTCTGTTTGGCGACGCCTGGAAGCTGCTTGACATCTCTTGGATCCATCCCTTCATATATGTTTGCATTTTTTTGTCATATGGATTGTCTATGTTGTATTTTCATTATGTTGTTACTCTATACACACGACATCTATTGCATATCTGTCCATCCTGGTAGAGGGATCCCTCCTCTGTTGCTCTTCCTGAGGTTTCCTCCAGGTTTTCCTTATAGGATGAGAGGATCATACTGTGAAAGACAGAGGGTGTTGTATCCTGTACAGATTGTAAAGCCCCCTGAGGGTAATTTGTGATATTGGGCAATACAAATAAAATTGACTTGACTTGAAAGCGAGAAGCTTTCTGGCAGATAGTGCCCATCCTCTTTTCAGCCAGTTTGAGCTGTTGAGCTCAGGGAGGCGCTACAGAGTCCCTCTGGCAACTAAAAATGTGTTCAAGACGTCCTTCATAGAGGAGAAGACTGAGGAAGAGCATGGTGTTTGAAACATTACAGCAGAAAAAATCCTTCATATAATTCATATAATATAAAAAAATAATTGTATAGCACGTCATAAAAAAAATCAAGTCATATTATAGGATGTCAAAAAAGTCATATGCCATAGAAATGTCATTAATAATATAGAGCTTTTGTAGTCTGCCGACCACTCAAAGTGCTTTACAATACATGCCAACACATTCAACCATCCACACACACATTTATACACTGATGGCTGAGGCTGCCATGCAAGGTGGCAACCTGCTCTTAAGGAGCGGTTAAGGGTTCAGTGTCTTGCTCAAGGACACTTCAACAATCTCTGGAGGAGCCGGGGATTAAACCAGGAGCCTTCTGATTTCTAGATGACCACTCTACCGCCTGGACCATGCCATTAAAAAAATAAATCATAGAATAGTATGTCATGAAAGTCATATAAAACGTCATAGTATAGTATGTTATAAAAATGTCATAGTATAGTATGTTATAAAAAGGTCATAGTATAGTATGTTATAAAAATGTAAAAAAAAACCCATAGCATAGTAAATGGACTGCATTTATATAGCGCTTCTCTAGTCTACCGACCACTCAAAGTGCTTTACAACACATGCCAACATTTACTCATCCACACACACATTCATACACTGATGGCAGAGACTGCCAGGCAAGGGTGCCAACCTGTTCTTCAGGAGCGGTTAGGGGTTCAGTGTCTTGCTCAAGGAAACTTCAACACTCTCTAGAGGAGCCGGGGATCGAACAAACAACCTTCTGATTACCGGACAACCTCTCTACCACCTGGACCATGCCATAACAAATCTTAGTGTAGTATGACACAAAAAAGTCATCAAAAAAAATCTAAGTATAGCATGTCATAAAAGTCATTAAAAAAAGTCATATGTCATAAATAAATCATAGTATAGTATATAATAAAAATAGTTACATTATAATTTGTCATAAAGTCATTAAAAGTCACTAATAAAATCCTAGTACGTTATTTAAAAGTCAAAATATAGTATGTCATAAAAAAGTCATATTATAGTATGTCATAAAAGTAATATAAAAATTATATTTTATGCCATAAAATAAAGTCATATAAAAGTCATATTATAGTATGTCTTTAAAAAAAAAAAAAAAAAAATCACAGTATGTTATAAAAGAGTCATCGTATGTCATGAAAAAATAGTATAGTATGGCATAAAACGAGCCGGGTATCAAACCAGCAACCTTCTGTATTCTGGACAACTGCTCTGCCACCTGGACCATGCCATAAATAAATCATAGTACAGTATGATAAATAAATGTCATTCAAAAAATCATAGTGTAGCATGCCATAAAGGCCATTAAAAAAAGTCATATTATGTCATAAAAAAATCATAGTATAGTATGCCATAAAAAATCATACGTCACAAAACGTCATAAAAAGTAATATTAGTTTCTCATAAAGTCATTAATAAAAAAATCATAGTATAGTATGTCATAAAAAATTGCAAAAATCATAGTATGCCATAAAATAGTCATATAAAAAGTCACATTAAAGTATGTCGTAAAAAATGTCATATAAATATCATAGTATGTCATAAAAAGTCATATTAATAGTATTAAATGCGATATAATATAATATAATATATATAGTATAAAATCACAGTATGTTATAAAAAGGTTATAGAAAGAGTCATAGTACATCATGAAAAAGTCAGAAATACAGTATAGTATGTCATAAAACATCATAAAAGTCATATTATATAAAATCATAAAAAATTATAGTATAGTATGCCATAAAAGTCATAAATTCAAATCATAGTAGGTCTTAAATACATGTCATAAATACAGCATAGTATGTCATAAAAGAATCACAGTATGTCATTAAAAAGTCATATTATAGTGTCATAAAAACTCCTTACAAAAACAATAGTTTGTCATAAAAAAGTCATAAAAATGTGTCATAAAAGCATAGCAAACGTCATAAAAAAATATATTATAGTATGTCATAAAGCAATATAAAATCATAGTACAGTATGCAATGTCATTAAAAAAGCCTTAAGACTAAGGGAGATGAGGGTATACTAGTACACACACTATGGACCCCAAATCCATCAATTCTGGATGATTCATTCCGTTTGTATTCTGTCCAAAACGTCATATCTAAGGAGATTTTGAGGTTTAGTCTGTTTTTCCACAAACACTGGAGGACTGGACCCAGACGACAATAAAGAACTAGAAGGCGCCTCCTCTTCAGAACAGGGTGAGTTAGAAGAAATCGCTGCATATGAAAGATTTTCACACACGATGTGTGCCAGGAAACATTTCTTCAAGTGGGGCTTTTCTTTCTTTTCATAAATACATAAGCGGTGAGGTGAGTTATGCTTTTGTACCGTCTCTCAGAATAGTAAATTATTTTGTATGGTTTCTTTTTCTCTTTATTTTTAAGAAAAACACTGTATTTTGGTTGACTGTCCTTGTATTGTCTGAAAGTTCTGTTTTTTGGAAAAAGACACATTGTTTTCCTGAATTACAGTGCTAATGTCATATTTCAAAATAAAAATTACAAGTCATGAGAAAAAAGGAATAAATTAGTTCAAGAAAAAAGGAAAAACGGGTTCCAAAAATCAACCGCTTTGCAGAGGAAATTGGAAAAATTATAAAATGTACTGCACAAAACAGAGCCAGATTACTCTTCTCTTGTTCACTGACTGTTTACTGAGAACGTCCTCATTTTCACCCAATTTTGGACGCTTATCAGAAGCTGATGACCTTTGAACTATATGATTTCAGCTGTGTGTTGTATTGCTAATGCTGTTGTAACCTTACTTTATATTATTTGGTTTACTGCTTTTCCTGGCTGCAAGCATAAAGGTTATTTACGGACATTGTAGCTTATGCTGAAATGAAGAGAACTGAAGTAAATACTGACTTTAAAAAAATACTCCAGTGAGAAGCAACGCAGTGATAAGAATCCCTTAATCTACCTAATAATCATTGTAATGCTGTAGTTTCAACAGCACCTCAATTATATCTGCATGTTGCAAGGCTGAATTACAGTACCAACTGGGCAAAGTGGGCACTCAGGGGCCCCAAAAGCCTCCGGTCCACTGTGTGTGTGTACATTATTTTAAATATAGTTATGAGGTTTCCTCAGACAAATATAATGTTCAAATGTATGTCCCCTTACTATTAATGGGGGTTACTATATCTGATAGAAAGTGTACTAACACTTTTATTAGAAATCATCTTAAACATATTACCACTCCCATATGTAAATATAGGTGGCTATATTTAAATAGAAAACAATGAAAAACTATATTTCTGTTACCTCATAAATATACAATTCCAAATAAAATCAAGGAGTTTCTATTTAAGACTGTACATAGGCACTACCCTGCTAAAGATACTATTTGCAAGTTCTTCGCAACTGTTAACAATATATGCACTTTTTGCAGTTGAAAAGAGGAAACTATTGAACATGTGTGTTTGTAGATTGTTTTCATGGTACTTCTTTTTGGTTAAATTTACAGAAGAATCTCTCAAAACATTTTGAAAAGATATCATACTAACAAAGATTGAGATATTACTCACTGTCAACAATCCCAGTTTTTCAGCAGATGAGATTTATATAATTTTATTATCTAACCAAATATTATATATATATATATATATATATATATACACAATTATATGGCTTAAAAGAATACCCTCCCTTTTTATTTTTAGAGATACTGATTTTAAAACATTTGACTATGATTGATAACTTAAATCTCGAAAATTCTAAATTGGCAAAAACTATTAGATTGTTTAGACATTTTAAATATATTCCAATTGTTTAACAGACCCTTGTTTGTTTTTTAATCTTGTTTTTATTCATCTTTTCCTTTCCTCACATTTTATTTGTTGTATAATTTATTTTATTTGTATAATATTTTTACACTGTAAAATATATTTGTAGAATTGTACTGAAAAAATCTGAACATGTATATTAAACTACTGTATTGAACTTTTGAAATAAAGTATCTAAAACAAAACAAAAAAAACCTAACCTAACTATACCTAGTATAGTATGTCATAAAATAAAGTCATACAATAAGTAATATTATAGTTTGTCATAAAGTCATTAATAAAACCATAGTATGTCATATAAAAGTCATAAAAAAAATCATAATATAATATGTCATACAAAAGTGATTTAATAGTATGTCATTAAAAAGTCACAAAAAAAAAATCATAGTATAGTATGTCATAAAATAAAGTCATATAAAAAGTCATATTATAGTTTGTTATAAAGTCATTAAAAGTCATTAATAAAATCAGTATGTCATATAAAAGTCATAAATATATAGTATAGTATGTCATAAAAAAAAAAATCACAGTATAGTATGTCATAAAAAAATTGCATGTAAAAAAACCCAACAACTTTATTTTATCTAAATGTGGCCTCACCTGAAACTTCTCCAGCTCTGAAGTGACCAGTCCTTGAGCCTGGGCCAGAGGAGTGTGACACTTCTCGATGCACCGATGCACCACAGACATGGAGTCAGAGGAGCGATCACAGCAGTCTGCACTGCACCTGAACATGCGACCCTGCAGCAACAACACACACACATATATAAGACACATGTGCTGCACATATCAGACTGGTAGAAAAAATAAAGCACTGCATGCACAGTTCAAGTTTGCACGGATAAGACACTTGCCTGCATCACTCGGATGTGGTCCCTCTCCAGGCTTTGGACCATGTCTTCTACAGCAGCATGAACGCGAGCCTGATGTGCCTCTGCCATCTCTGTCCGTGCTGCTCTCACAACCAAGTCTTCACTAATATCTAAGATTACACTTTAGCATCTAAACCAGACCGGACTGACGCGATGTGTCCACGGTATATCCACGGCAAGTTCCTTTACTCTACAGTTTAACAAACACTTAATACTAAGGTCACCTCCATTCAAGCATGGTTCAAGATGAGGAGGAGACGTTGGCGCTACTTCCGCTTTACTTCCGCAACCGGTTATTAAAAAGAAATCTCCACTTCCGCTTTGTTTTTCAAAATTGAGTCCCAGTTGATTCAGACTTATCAGAGATGAACTATTCTCAATATTTATTTATTTATCTCGTGAGAAATGACGCTCAGGTTCTCCAAACGTCCACGAACCCCTTTTAATGTATAAATCATTGAAAAGTATGTTATCTTAAAGGGGGCATGTTATAAAAAAAGTGAGATCTCATGTTTGTTTATTATAAAGCAGGTTTAAGTCCTATATGAATACTATGAAAGTATCGAAACACTAAATCCACAGGGAAATAAACACAGCCTTTATTCAGAAACTCTGCATTTGAAACAAGCTGTCAGGATTTCTGTCCATTTGTGATGTCACGAATATACAATATTTAGACCCTTGACACAATTTTAAACATAAACATTCTAAATGTGTCCCAGTTTATTCCTGGTTGCAGTGTATGTGAATGTCATCAGCTGACAGGAAATACACATGGACCCAAGCTGTATAGCAACGCAATTCTGTTGCAATTCCGTCAAAATGCACTAAAACGGAGCGTTTCGGACAAAGGGTAAATACAGGCATATTAAGGCTGATAGCATGAAAGTTTTTTTTGTACATTACAGCATGTAAACATGCTCTGGTAGAAACACAAAATACAAGTATGAACCTAAAAATTAGCATAATATGGGACCTTTAACTCTATTTTATCATTTTCTGTCATTTTTTTATCTTGTGAAAGATTAATTATAGTATTCATTAATTGTAGTCCATCTCGAGAGAAATTGCCCACATTCATCTCAGTTTTGTAATCTCATAATAAGATTTTACGACCTTTTATTGTGAAATTCAAATGTAAGCTTAACCGGAAGTGTGTGTCAACCGTAAGAGACGTTCACGGCGCTCCGACATCATTCAACCGTTAAACAAGTTTAGTTAGTTATTGACGTTTCTAGTCTGATAGTGGCGTTTGTTAACAGTTAAGTTGTCTGTTTAAGTAGACAGAGAGAAGATTTACTCTTACTTTTAACTTATATCTTGAGTTATAACGGTGAGGATTAACTGTGTGAAGCTACTTCTGGATCAACAGCAGCCCTCTGGTAGTGTCAGTGTGAATAGTGAGTCTTTAAACGCACCTCTCAACGCTTTATAACGTGTTTACTATTACATATAGACTATATATATTATACTAGACAGACCTGATAGCGTAAGCCTCGACTTTATAACAAGTTACTGTTGTTATTCTTTGCGTGAGTGTGAACTCCTGTGAGAGTGACCTTTGACCAGGACCGATAGAGACTGTTGCCTTCAGGAACTCACACACACTGTAAGAAGAGTTTAATGCGGAACTGATAATGGCTGATGTTTATTCCTCTCTGTACAGATGCTCGTGTAGTGCGGTAGAGAACTAGACAAACACCACAATGAATCGACGGACCTTGCCACTGAGAGCCCTGCTGTTTCTGGGGCTTTGGCACACTGGGAGAAGAAGTCTAGCCTCAGCCCCACCAGAGCTGCAGGATCAGCCCAAAAAGATAGGTAAGCCTGTCCCAAACAACACATCGATCATTCTTTCTATAACTAGAATACCTACTCAATCTGTTCTGATACTTCCATCTTCTAAAGTCTGACACACTGGAGGATAGACAAGCATTATCCTCCCTATGATGCTTAAAGTAAAGGGTTCATAATATTATATTTATGTGGGTGAGACCTAACTGTGACCTTACCCACAATACAGTTGCATTGACATATGTGAGCAAGTAAAAAAAACAAAAACAAAAATACTTGAAGTACATAAAACTTTAAGAAAAAATAGATTATCATATCATCATCATTTGCATATGGTATAATTTGTACAAATTAGGTTGCTATCTGGTGGCACACTCAGTATGTGAGTTTACAGTGAGATGGCATTTGCAATAAAATCCCCTCAATACTTAAACTGCTGATTAGTTGTCCTCCTGTAGTGCCTTGACAAATTCATCAGTCAGTTAGTCAATGTGAAAGATCACCAATAATTTAATGGGATGATTTTTTTATATATTAGACAGTAGTCTGATCCTTTTTTACCTATGATTTAACTGAATCAGGGACTCGTAAAGTCACTTCTAAGAGGATATTGCCGTTGCCAAAACTATGAGGCCTCATCAGAGGGAACAGAATGAAAGTCGCTTAATCAGTTACTCGATCGATTCTGATAATAGATAAATCATTTATTTATAAGTCATTTATTGAGGAAAAAAATGCCAATCATTTGCTGATACCGGTTAAATTATTGTACATTTCTGGGGTTTTGGACTGTTTTTCAGATTTAAAAAAGCCGTTTCAAAACGTCACCTTGAGCTCTGGGTTTGTCTTAAAGTTGCTGGGGTGCCAGTCAGGTCGGGGCCTGACAATTTTTATAGTCAGAGTCTTGTCAAACACTACAAAGGGTACATGCATCAGAATACACCATATAAATCACATGAACCCTTTTAATCATTGCTATGAGACTCAAATAACCTGGTTGATTTCCACCCTCTTAAACAAATCACAAAACCACATCTCTTTAAATGCAACAAAGAATACATTGACATTTTGCAGACTGAATGATCCAAAAATAATAATAATATATAAAATAAGTAATCTCACAAAAGTAGAGCTGCAGGTGTCAAATAAAATAAAACTTGGAAAAGTTCATCTTATAAATGTGCATGTGGACCAACAGTATAACCAGCGCTATTATTCAAATGAAGAATAATTAATGAATCAAATGAAAATATTCACATACATATTCAAGTGACCTCAAGAGAATGATGCCAGCTGTTACAAAGTGTTGTCATTGCTCCTTTTGAAGCTGTGGTCGGAGCAGGCATAGGTGGCACAAGTGCAGCGTTTTACCTGAGGCAGGAGTTTGGAGCCGGGGTGAAGATCGATGTGTTCGAACCTGGCACTGTTGGCGGACGACTAGCAACGGTGAAGATCGGAGATTATGAGTATGAGACGGGAGGCTCCGTGATCCATCCTCTGAACCTGCACATGAAGCACTTCATTGAAAAATTAGGTAACATATCCTAATTTAAACAGATTCAGCACAAACACATGAATAATTGAAAATATTATTGGTATGTAATCCACTATATTTGAAACTTAGAGAGTAACCCTCTTACTATATGTTTATTTTCAGGTATTCCTCCAAGGAAAGATGTACCCTCTAAAATGGCAATCTTTGATGGAAAGGAGCTCACATTTGAAGAGAGCGACTGGTATATAGTAAATTTGTTGCGCATGCTCTGGCGATACGGGTTCACCTTTCTCCGAATGCATATGTGGGTGGAGAGTATCATGGACAAATTCATGAGGTGAGGAGGAAAAGTAGTTGACATGGCTCCTAAATCTCAACATGAGATCCACGAATATCAACACAGGTGATCATGTAAATCCTTTTATTCACAGGATCTACCAGTATCAGCAGTTTGGTTACTCATTCTCCAGCGTGGATCGGCTCCTTCACGCCATGGGCGGCGATAGTTTTCTTACCCTGCGGAATCAGACCCTGGAGGAAGCGATGATCGGCGAAGGATTTTCGCAGACCTTCCTCAACGATATTGTCGTACCCATCGCTCGAGTCAACTACGGCCAAAGTGTCCGCATCAATGGCTTTGTGGGTATGTTTGGAATTACGTATCCCAAGGTTTTTTGTTGAAAAGCTGTAAAATAGAGGTAACATTTACTGTATGTGTTGTCTTCTAGGGGCAGTGTCATTAGCAGGAGCAGATTCAGGCCTGTGGGCAGTGGATGGCGGCAATAAGAGGGTGTGCTCAGGACTGCTGTACCACAGCAAAAGTGAGCTCATCCCTGCCAGAGTGACGTCGATTTCAGTAAAAGTCCGACCATCCAAGACAGGTACCTTTCACATTCCTTCATTTGGCAGAACTGGTCATTTTCTCCCACTGATGGATTTCTAATGTTAACACTTTTTGAATGTCAAATATTTCATCTTAACTTCCCTCTGTCTCCCATTTTCAGGCACAGTGGCCAGTTTCTACGAGGTTAACTATGTTGGAGAATCAGGCTCAGCACATGCTCTGTACGACATAGTGGTAATAGCAACACCGCTGCACCAGGGAAAGTCCGACATCACCTTCTCGGGTTTCTCCCCTCCAATCCCCTCTCACTACCCCGGACGTTACCACCAGACTGTCGCCACTCTGGTCCACGGCATGCTCAACATGTCCTACCTCGGGACCAGCGAACCGGCCTCGAAGTTCACCGTGTCTGACGTCCTCACCACAGACTCGGAGGGCTCCGTCATCAACAGCCTGAGCTCTCTTGACCCCGTGCACATCCCTGAGGGTTACAAGCGCCCCCCCGCCAGCCAGACCAAAGTCTGGAAGGTGTTCTCCCAAAAGCCGCTGTCCCAGGAGCAGCTGCAGGACATGTTTCTCTCCTGGGATTCAGTGTCGGAGACTCGGTGGCTGGCTTATCCTTCTTACCACCCGCCGCACCGTAGGACGCCTCCCTTCGTCCTGCACGACCGGCTGTACTACCTCAACGCTCTGGAGTGGGCGGCTAGCGCCATGGAGATGAGCGCCGTCTCTGGCAGGAACGTGGCCCTGCTGGCGCACCACCGCTGGCACCAACAGGTTGACAAGATCGACCAGGAAGACCTGCACACCCGACTAAGAAGTGAACTCTGAAGAGGCAATAAAATACGATCAATCAAGTACAGTATAAACCGGCACAGATACTCGTGGACACCGTCTGCTGCACTATAATAACATTCCTTTCAGGGCAACTCTCTTTCAGGTATCTGGGGTGCTCTGACCCCTTTAAACTCAAAGGACAATTCCAGTTTATTACAAGTTGGATCGTATTGCTGTAGTTTTGGCCATCATTTCTATCTTTTGCTCAGCAAAGCGGTTGCTAAGATCTGGGAAATACAGTGACGTCGCTATAATGACAGGGAAAAGAACACGAGCAGTCAGACAGGTTGTGCACGAGTCAACAGATTATCTAAACTACTTTACTTGGAGGTAAAACCGTTTCTAATTTCTAATTGCACTGGAAAACTACTTGTGCACACATACAAGTATGGTGTTTTACAGTTAAACCGGCAGCCGTTCTTCCAAATGCGTCTGGCTAACCTGGGGGAGTTTGTTTTAAACCTGTCTGACTACCCGTCTCTTGCCCCGTCTCACTTCTTTTTTAGCGTTGTCTCTGCTTTCCCAGATCTCAGCAACAAGTTAACTTGGTGAGTACAATGTTATTATTACCAATAACGGCAAAAAGAACAAAGAACAAAAAAAGACCAACTGGAATGATCCTTTAATCACCCAAACAGTAGCCACCACGGTTCATCATTCAGCAGCAACAATAGCACAAATCACACTTAAAGGTGGGTCAACAATGTACTGTGCTGAATTTTGTAAATCACTGTGAACCACAATACACTCCAGGGTAGACAGTGTTCCTCTGTCTTAGAGTGTGTCTTGAACACATTTTTAGATTTTTTTTTTACGTGCACTGCTGCAGGTATGAACACGGTACAGCTAACGTCTTGCAAATCAGCTTGTTGCTGCCCTTTTATTGATGTCTTCTGTCTCTCTACCTCCTCAGCAGACATATGTCATCAGTGAGTACAGGCAGCTGTCAGCAACAGGCTTGTGCAACTAAGGCGTTGTCTTTGTAAATCGGATGTCATTGATTTCAGTTATGAAAAGTATTAACAAGTCCATATTTACTGATAAATTTGATAAATTGGACAGTCTAATCATGCTGACGAGGTGTATGAACTCAGCTTGTTAAAACTATGATTGTGCCTTAGATATATCTGAGTAATTGGCTTGCATCTTTATGATAAGTCTCACTTTAATTTTGAAAAATCATTGGTCCTTTGGGTCTTCCTGTGTCATTTTGAATGAGGTGAGTCAGATCACCGGGACCAAACTGAAAGAGCACAATGCATTTCTGTGTTTTGTTGTAACATGGAGGAGAATCTGTTTTTTCTAAAGTATCCTGTGCTTTATCAGATGTCATGCAGCTTAAAAGCTACTGTACCTATGTAAACCACTTTCATGTTCTTTAGCTACTTTGGGAGGAAAATTGTAGTTTGCTAACTGTTTCTTAAAGCACTTTTAAAGGTGTATATTTCTAGATTTTTGAAATAAGTTTTCTGGTTGTGAGTATATGTCAAGACACTGTAGCAAAAATGTTTATAGTGCGGTTTAATTGATAGAAAAGTTTCAGGTTTACACTTTACGTAACAAATGCCAAAAAAACAACCATGTGGAGTATTTTGTCTGGCTTCTTCTGCACAAATAAAATGAGTCTCTTATTTACAAATTATGATATTACAATATAATTTTAAACAATACTGAAACCTTCCAGACTAAATAGTATGTTTTGAAAGTGTTTATGATCACAATAAAGAGATGAGACCGTGTCTGCTTTGTACTCTTATTTGACATTTTACTCTAAAGCCATATCTGGTATGTATTAAAAGACGGATTCAATTGTGTTTGAATCACTTATCAAGACATTCTGCACTCATAAATCTCACTTTCTATGAAGCAATTTGCAAATTAGAATGATATTGATGCCCATTTTATTCTCGCCTTTGTATAAGACTCAACTTGTACTCTTGTTTACATTTCTTTCTATCTCGTTTCACTTTTAAAATCTATTTGCATCCTCTCTTTGATCTGCTCTATTAATTGAGGAATTGTCTCACTGAGCGACATTGTGACCCATCATTCATAAGCACAGGACGTGCGATGAAATCACCATTTCCATCCCCAAAAAGGAAATGAACATTGTTTTCAGCTCTGATGCAAGGACTCCCGTTTTTTCTTTTCTTTTGTATCAAACAGACACAGTAACACCCTAAATAAAGGCCCGTGTGACTGAAGGGCCAACAATAGGCGTCATTGACGGCCTGAATAAGGCTACGTCTGTGTGGTGATGTGCCACCCAGCTGCCCACTCAGGTAGGGAGGGACAATGGTACCAGAGCCGCCTGTCCATGCAGAGCATGTGATGTGACTGAAGATATAAGAGGCTGGAGACTGACAACAACCCAAAATCTTCCACTACCCAGACCAACAGCCAAGATGAGATTTCTAGTGCCACTATGCGTTTTCCTCGCTGTAGCAGCATTTCACTCCGGTAAGAAAAATAAATAGTTTTTAAGGGAATTAGAATATGACTACATTTTAAAATGTGGTGATCTCCACTGATGGAGACTGGGAGGGTATAATCTGGTATAAACATTTGAGTCTAGTTTGTTTTTATGTATGTTTACTTGATAATGTGCTTCTACAGAAAACCCAGTTGTGCCTATTTACTGCAGAAGATGTTCAGTTATGTATATATTTGAAGCCTGACTGATGTACTTACTGACCGATGTCTTTATGTACTTATGATGACTTCTAGCTCTCTCAGCTTCTCTGGAATCTGCAGAGAAAGAGGAAGTAGTTGCTCAGCCCGGTGAGGAATAATTGTCAAAATACAATTACCAACAATAATAATAATTATGTAAGGGTGATGATACTTGCATGCTTCAACACTGATGCAAATGTCTTGTGTCTTTCATGCAGATGGGCTAAGTGAACTGCAGAAAATAGGTACTGTGAAACTGACGTTTGATATGTTTTATGTACTTTATGTTCAAGTCTGTGTGTAATAATTCACCTGGCTGCAAGAGTGGCAGCCTTTTCATTTGCTTTATAACAGGGCGGTCAAAGTTAATGCGATGCAACTTGTGATTTTTAGGTTGTAGCGGCCTCAAAAACTAGAGTGAAGATACTGGTATCATATGAAATTAGAAAACCTACAGAATCCATGTCATGTCATACTAGATTGTCGCGAAGGAGGCTAAATAACGCTCCAAACTTGTGCTAGATTTTGGCGAGGAAAAACTGGCATGGCCATTTTCAAAGGGGTCCCTTGACCTCTGAGCTCAAGATATGTGAATGAAAATGGGTTCTATGGGTACCCACGAGTCTCCCCTTTACAGACATGCCCACTTTATGATAATCAAATGCAGTTTGGGGCAAGTCATAGTCAGGCCAGCACACTGACAGCTGTTGTTGTCTGTTGGGCTGCAGTTTGCCATGTTATGATTTGAGCATATTTTTTTATGCAAAATGCAGTACCTGTGAGGGTTTCTTGACAATGTTTGTCATTGTTTTGTGTTGTTGATTGATTTCCAATAATAAATATATACATACTTTGCATGAAGCAAGCATATTGGCCCACTCCCATGTTGATAAGAGTATTACATACTTGACAAATCTCCCTTTAAGGTACATTTTGAAAATTTGCGATCAATCGCGATTAAATATTTTAATAGATTGACAGCCTTACTTTTTAATGACACAGGGAGACTCATTGGTTTGTGAAAGCCACCTACCAGATTCAAATTTGATTTGATCTGTAACACTACATGTCTTCACTTGTATTACTACATAAACTGGCCATTGTCTTGTATTGCATCATCCTATCACTCTGTGTCCTCAGATCAGATGGAGTTTGAGGCCGCTCAAAAGGGTGAGGCCGCTCAGATGAATGGTAAGTTTGACCAAAGTCCAGGGCAATGACCCCAACCCAAAATGAGGCAACTTCATAAGCAAATATACCTTTCATCCATTGTGTTATGTTTAACCCTTTCCTGTGCAGTTACAGAGGAACAGAATGAGGAAACCCGCTACCTTGGTAAGAGGAACTACATGAAACCACTTACAACATTCACAACTAATAAATGCTGATTCAGGCTCAGTTTGTAATGCAATCTTTCAAACATTTTACACGCAGAGGCCGTTAAAGATGGATCTGGTAAGTTATACTTATATACTATGATGAACACCTGAACATATTCATCGTGTGTTAAACGCCACCTGTTTCCAACAGTGGAGGAGCAAACTGGAGCTCAGGATGACAACACAGGTGTGTGAAAACAACAACAACATCCTGCTAGCTTGAATTAAAAGACAACATGTGATCTTTCTGTACCTGATATTTCAACATTATGTAACTGTGAAATCCTCCTCCAGCAGAGGGAGGTGGGAACTCTGACGCAGCAGCTCAAGAGGGTGAGAGAGGTTTTACTGTTCAAGTATCCGCCTGCAGATGGTGATAAAGGACAGATTAGAAAAAGGTCTGCAGTACCTCAAAGTACACTAACATGTAAAATATCACAACTTGTGACTGATATCTCCCCCACAGAATCCCAGTCTGAGTCCTCTGAGGAAGCAGATGGTGAGTTTGCGACACGTTAAGTTTTTATTTCAGCACATTAAAGCTGCAATTTCAGCTCCTTTCATTCTATCAGTGACAATTTGTGTCTATCATTTTTGACAGGGAGGCAGAGGAGGGGTAAGGGATGTGAATCGACACTAAAACACTACAGCTAATACATTTTTAGTTGTTAAACTTCTTTTAAAAGAAGATTTAGTGATAAACAACAATATAAAGTACACAGCCGTTTGGCCAAATAGGATTTAATTGTTTTTTTTACTGTCTCTAGTTTCTTTAAACTCAAATTAATTTGAATGTCTCCCCAGAGCACCATGAGACAGTGTCAGAGACTGTGAGCAGTGTGGGTAAGATCAAGTTAAATGGCCACTGACTCACTCACATACTGATGAAACCCACACTACAACTACTTGCTGTGACTCTCCATTTTCTCCTTTGCAGATGAGGCCAATCAGGATTCAACCAAGAAGGAACAAGGTGAAAACGTCTAAATGCTACACACACATACATCTGTAGTGATAAATGTATCCTTATCTGTTTACTAGTACTATCCCGGGACGGTGGTTAACTTTTTTTTTTTTAGGCGGACTCGTAGTACCTGCTGAGGCAAGATGTGGTGAACTGTTTTGAGCAACACAGTGAAAGTCAAATTGTAGGTTATGCAATGAACAGAATGTGCAAAACAGAGCCAGTCAGAGCCGGTCTCAGCTAGATTCAAAGTGTTAAAAACCTTTATAGGTCGGGATCAACTCAAGTGCCTCAAGAGCAGTTATAAATTCACAGCTCGACAGCTTGTAAAAACAGTTTTAATGAGTAAAAAGAGTCAAAACAAATGTTCTAGAGAGATATTTGAGTCAGCACAGAGATCACTTGGCTGCTTGACCTCCAAAATAAGATTGTTTATTTGAAAACAGTCCTCTTTGTATGTGAGTAAATCTAGGACAAGAATCCAGGGCAGTCTGAGACGTCTGTCCCCAGGTAGCTATTGTGCTTGATTTATACTGTATCATCTGCTTCTGGTTATTTTTAGACCAAGGATGCACTGTCCCTGTCCTAAAAGATGCCAAACGGATTGTTTTAAAATTGATGAAAGTCCTCTGGTCCAAGGTTATTGATGCAGCGATAAGGGGTCATCTTTTAGATTCAAATTCCTGAGAGGGCAAAATCCTGACCGACTTTACCGTTTTTCAGAGGCTCTAGCAGGAGGTTCAGTTTTAGAAGTAGTCCATCGGTACCAACGAGGTCATGGTTGCTTGTCGGTAAGGAGACTAAGTAATGCTCCAAATTTGGGCTATATTTTAGCAAGGAAAAACTAGCATGTCCACTTTATGACAATCACATGCAGTTCTGGGCAAAAAACATCCCGTTATTTAATGCCGTACAAATTTGTTATTTTTGCCTTTTCTAAATTAATGTGTTTGCATATTTCTGCATACTGGGGTCCCTAAACAGTCTTAGAATTACAAAGATTGGGTATCACTGTAAAGCTGAGACTCTTGTGGATCCAATGAGCCCAACTGTATCCATGTGTGATGATGTTAGTAGCCATAGCAACCATTTCGTTGTAGCGAGACCATTTTTTTGTAATTTGACCTCTCTGTATAAAATGACCTGTGGTGACCTCTAGGATAATCACAGCCTCATGAAACTTTACAACCACAAACTACAGACCTAGGGCATTCAGAGACAAAAACACGGTTTCAGAGCAGTTTTCAGAACAGAAGTGATTTTTTTAATAACAAATCACAAGCATGGCTTTTTCTATGGTGTTCTTCAAGGTCTTGGTGACTTAATGTGATACTTTGGAGGGATTATTGATCATATTTATCAATTCTCGATTGGTAAAAAATGGTTAAATTTAGCACCAAATCTGTGTAACAAATGGTATCAACCTAGAAATTGCTGCAACAACATATGAGGCATAATAGAGCATAGGAATGACCATCATGTATTTCCGTCATAATGCTCTAAACCTTTATTCACTTTTACAATTTCTTTTAAATAATTAATTCATGTTTTTTTCTGATTTATGACTAGAACAACTTTGACACACAGTGCTGAGCTGCATCTCAAATTAATCTTCAGGTTCCCAGCTTTCAGATGATGTACACCACTTCTATGTGACATCTACTGTTGACCTGTTATCTCCTCCTAAAGACCACCTATACCCCCCTAAAAAAGACAAAAACTGGTCTGTTGTGGGTCTCAGAGGGTTAAAAAGAGAATCAACCTGTAGCAGTAAATCCTAACCTTTTGGGGACAGAATATGCCTCGCTTTGTGCTCTATGGCAGTAAAATAACACTGGTGCAGTCATCATTCATCACTATCTGCGCAGGAGTGAGCGAGTGAGTCATATCAGAAAGCCCTGGAGGTGAATCATATAATTGCTCTGAGAGCCCTGGAAAACTACTGAATTGTGGTGTGTTTGTAATGTAAAGCTAGCGTAAAGGAATCCTCTCTTGTCTGTCCCTGCGTCACAGATGTACTGGAGTGAGAAAGCGCAGCAGCACGTGGATCCCAGCGCTCACTCATCACCCGGTGTCTGAGCGGCACTGAGCTTACTGCCAATAAAAAGGGAACTATTCCACCTATCTGTGCATCCTCTGTCCTCTTTTGTTTCATGTGACAAAATGCTTCTGGGCAGTATTTCAGAGCTGCTTATTGGGATATTTACTCAGATAATACAGCAAGAACCTGACTTTGAGTGTTTAAAGTACAATACGTTGTTGGTATTTGTGATATATATTATTATATATATAGGTTTTATATATTATAAATTTGTGACAAAAACAAGTTCAACACCAGTATATTTTCCCATTTTTATTTGTTTTTTTTTCATCCACAAGTGTGGACTAGAGTATGTTGATGTGCATTAAAAAAAGAAAAAAAAATTCTTTGGTACCTAAAGGGAAAATCAAAACAATTAAGGCAACTACAGCATCTATAGATCTGATATGCATTTAGTACTGCAGCCAAATGACCACACACTGGTGGCATGCAACATATGTCTGCCTGATTCAAACAGCTTAACACCAAACCACCTAGTTAAGATAACTTCCAGTATGGGCTTCCTGTTCGTCCTCTTTTACAACTTTCAGGCCCGAGAAAGAAGGAGGAAAACTAGAATTACCCAAACGACTGGGCAGGTGCAAACATACTGGGAAGTAGCCGATACACGGTGAACTGGAAAAACAACGCTGAAGAAGGCCTAAAGCATTTAACCATCAAAGATGATGCAATCAAGTTTTAACAGGAAACTTAAGAGGTCTTGTTTGACAGCATGTGTTTCCGTTAGTTGACATTCTGCTGTTACATTTCTCAAATTCAAGTGGCCGATTATTTCAGGCAGTTATTTCTGTGCTGATCGAGCATGAGGAGCCTCAGGAGATACTGATGAAAGAACTGGATTGTAGATAATCCACTGACTTCAATGATTAGGGTTTTCTCATTTCCTGCCAGAGGTGCGCTGATTTTTTTGATACAGTATTTCACATATTCTGCAAGTGGTCATCCAGTGTGTACTATTAGTGCCTCTACCATAGTAAATTATTCCGATAATGGTCATAAAGACGAATGTGATCGCATAAGTATGGTAGAAAACACTGAAACTCTCTGAATTTACAGTCAGTTTAGAGTCCATTTCGTTCTATAACAAGAGGGGGGACAGCAAGTGTCCAACAGTTTAGGGGAGACAATGAAGCCCGAATGAAAACATTAATGCATTAATAACAATTACTTGGAATTGAGGAAAAAACGCGCACATACAAACAAACTTGTTTTCACCTAAAAATACTGCTTTTGCATCTACGTTACTTTCAGCATGTGTTATGACTGGAGAGTTACATCGGCAAAAGGCTTATACTGCATTTCGATTGTTCATTTCTTTCTAACATGTAAAACAATTAAAACAGAACATGGTTGTATATACATAGTTGCAAAGTAAAAAAAAATATGGAAGAATGAGTATTAGAAAAAAATCAGTTGATGCTTTTAGATTAACTCGTTACAGAATGATGAGATATGAAAAAGCAAGTCAGAACAAAGAAATGCAAGCTTCCCGCTAGAAGTAATGTGGCCCAAATGGAACAAACAGCAAATTCTAGGTTGAAGATGATGCAGCCAAGAACCACAGGTCCATATCACAAGTCCGTTCAAACATTTCTATTTTTTTTCCTTTTTTCTTCAGAAGTTGTTGGCTTGAGGTAAGCGATATAGTTTGGCCTTCCAACTTTGCTCCTCTTCTCCTGGTGCGCGATGGAGCGGTTTCTTTCTCCTCCCCTGCTTGGGGTGCAGCCCGAATGCTCAAAGGATGCCATAGATGAAGATGGCCATGATGGCGGCACTGATCAGACCAGAGATGGGCACAGTCACAAACCACGCCATGAAGATGTTTCTGAAGAGACGCCAGTCTACTGCCTTCTTTGAGCGCAGCCATCCTACTGCAACCACAGAGCCCACCTGGAAACACAGCAGTTGTCAGATAAATCCCATCATCTTCCTTAAGGCCCTGACACACCAAGCCGACTGCCGGCCAATATCGGGCTGTCGGCGAGCATCTGCCGCCCTAGTTTTTGCGGTGTGTCCCGCACGGTCGGCTCTAGTCTGCCCGTGTTGGAGGCTTTTTGGCTGATTCAGCACGTTGAATCGGCGGAGGAGCTTGTCGGTGAGAGAAATCACTCCGATTGGCTGTTCAGCTTAAATGAATCAGCAAGCCAAAGAGTAAATTCAAGTCCTCGGTCTTCCAGTTTCCCTTTTTTGAATAACAATACAGACTACTGCCGCCTGCTGATATGGAGAGCTATTTCCTCTCAGGCAGGCACAGAACATGCATGGTATTTGGCAAATCAGCTGTAGTCTTTGCGGTGTGTTCGAGTGCAACTTTTTGACCAGGAAACAAGCAACGTGAAGCGACAAAATGGCTGGCCTTCATCAACGCTACTTCTTTGATATCCATTTGGTATATCTGGGTCTTTATACTTATGACTTCTAATTATCTGTCTGAAAACCTAAAATGTAAAATTTTATTGAGGAGAAAGTTGCTCCACATTTGGACCGTCTCCTAGACTGGGTTCCTGTTTACTTTAGCCTCCCTCACACTAAATAGGCTCTTCCCCTATGTCTCAGTCTAGTTCCCAGACCACAGTGTTTGACCAGCTTACCTTGCAGTGGGTGGTGGAAACAGGCAGGCCAATGTTAGAGGCTACCACGACAGTCACGGCTGAGGCCAGTTCGATGCTGAAACCACTGCGGGGAAATAAAAACAACACTCATGTCTCTGGATGTGTCTGAACATGCTCACTAAATTCAAAAGACTGGTAATGTCTGAGAAGGATGTGGTTTTATGACTAAAAAGAATGTTATCTGTGGAGTCTATACCTTGAGGGGGTGATGGGGGTAAGGTCCTTGCCCATGGTCTGGATCACTCTGCGACCCCACACCCAGAGTCCGGCGCAGATGCCCACGCCGCCGTACAGCAGCAGCCAAATGGGTGTGGGCTCATTTGAATTCACACTGCTGGATGTGTAAACCAGCCACAAAGCTACAAGTGGTCCAATGGCATTACTGCAGAGGAAAGAATGACATTATTTCAACAGGGGTCAAAGATTCTGTTTAGTTTAACCTTGATAAGTCAAAATGTCATACACAAAAAAGTGTCATCCATCAGGCTGATGACATGACATCAACGACTGATATTAACATGACATTGATGATTGATTATAACGTGACATCGATGACTGATTATAGCGTGACATTGATGACCGATATTAACATGACCTTCATGAAGGTATCTGCCTACCTGACGTCGTTTCCTCCATGGGCAAAGGATCCGAAGCAGGCGGTGAGAATTTGGAGGAACTGGAAGAGAGTCGAGACTTCTGGCTTGTCTGCCTCGAGCCTGTCATCATCCAGAGAGCTTTGGCTGCTACCTGCATCCTCCTTCGCCATTTCTAGCGTCACATCAGCCTCTCCTAGAGCTTCGGGTGTCGTGTGCTCGGCCACAGCATTGCAGTAGCTAGTGTAACTGTCCATACGCACGCGCTTCCTTTCCTGACCACCTGGCGCTGCGCCCTTGTCGCCATCCTCGTAGGCACGGTAGTCCCCTTCCTTATGCTTGAAGTCTCCGTGCATGCCGATGATGGCCATGGTGTAGGAGGTGTAGCTGTTGTTGCGCCGGATGGGTCGGTCACCCCCCTCTCCCATGCAGTCGCCGACCTTGGCCAGGTGGAGCTTGTGCAAGAGGTCCTTGTAGAGACCCGAGTCCTTGTGGACCGTGTGGTACTGGCTGTAGCCGTTACTTGGAGCTTGTGCTGGCCTGTTGTTGAACTGGACCTGATTGGCTGAATTTGTGGAGCCATTCTGCTGGTTGTTTGGTTGAACCAGTTTGGGGGCTGCAGAAAGGGGTAAAAAAAAAAAAAAAAAGGTCTTAAGTTGTATCAACTTCATGTATGATATGTCTCGATTATATATGTAGCAGTTACATTACACACCATTAAGCTACACGAGTTGTTTCTTGGCAAACTTACCACCATTTGCATTGCTGTAGTCCGTGTCATCAGAATCTCCGATATCAAACGCCACCTTGCGTTCCTTATTATTGTCAACATCGTCAGAATCTCCGATGTCAAACGCCACCCTGCGCTCCTCGGGGGCAGCCTGGGGCTGAGCAGAGGGGCTTTGATTGTCAGCTGGGTCGGTAGGCGTAGACGTCTCCTTGGCAGTCTGTTTCAGGATTGGACAGTGGGCCTCTCTCAGCTCCCTTTTCTCCATCAGGGGGCTCTCAGAGGGGCTGGAAGACTTGATATCGCCTAGTAGGGGAGGAGTTGGAGTGAGGTATTGCTTGGATCATGTCCAAACATACACACTGTACAGAAGAGAAATACTAGCACAGCACATGCGTTTCCTTTCAACCCGAGCTGTAGGGAATCGCAAGAATTGCATAACCAGAGTCAAGAAAAACCCCCTTTGACCTACAAATGCCGTGTTCCAAAAGAGAGCCTCGGTGTTCACAGGATCAGATAAATGGATTATGACCTTACAAGGAACATATTTAAACTACCGCTAGCAGCTTAACTTATGAAAGACGATGAGACTCAACGCAGCATGTGGCTCACATAACATTTGTGTGTGGTTTTAAAGTGCACCAGATACTCTGTGCCAATATTTTCTATGTGATAATCCTACGAGTATTCTAACTAGTTGGCCACATTGTGTCATCCAAACTGGTCAAAGCCGGACGTGAAGCACTCAAGTCACCCTCAGACGTCTACCCACACATGCACTGCAAATGCCATGTCGACACCTTAAGGAACCTCGGCTTATTTTAGTCAAGGAGGTAAAGACCAATTAGTGGATCACTATGACCCAATTAGGCTGGAGGCTGATCTAGACAGGTCGTGCTTAGTCAGATAAACCTGCCGTTTCTCGGTTACTAGAAGAGATACTCCACAGGTAAAGTCAATATCACCCAAAAGAATATTTTAATAGTGGTCTCTCTGACAATTAATGCGTTTATCACCATTGCTACAAGTACAGAAAACTAAAAGACCTTTTTTTTTTTTAAAATCAAGTTTTGATTTTATATGTTTTGTAAAAGGTTCTATTGAGAACTAAATTTGTGGGCCACGGTAATACAGCTATTCTGCCATCTGCCCCAATTGATTGTTAATGCAGTAACAAAGAAGGCAAGGCATAACCTGTTATGAGGGAGCACTGAATACAAAGCATTGTATCGTTAACAACTGAGGGAACTACAAAACATTCATGACGGTTAAAATGAATGGTGTTCCTCTTCAACACTAGCCACACTATTGGTGTGTAAATGCGGAAGGCTCTTGGGGTTTTTACTTTAATCCAGGATTATAGAAAAAAAAAAAAATGGTGACAATATTTTCAGATTTCATTAGAGCGACTCTATTATGACAAAATATCCCTGAGCTCCATTTGCTGGATTAATGAGCCCTCAGTGTGAATAGGCTGAGGTTACATGTACAATGCGGAAATCCCTCGCTTGTCCAAAGGCGGTGAGGAAAACCACAATTTCAGTGGCAAGCAGAAACTGGTGACAGGGATTTGAAAACTGAATCATCAGGTGACCAAAAATAATAATAATCAAAAACCATAAATGTGACTTACGTTCAATCTTCTTCTTGAGGCGAGGGCAGACAATGAACCAGACCACAATGGCGGTCAGCACAGAAAAGCCCAACGAGATGAGCACGGTGCCCCACCAAGGTACCTTGTCAAATCCCAGCACTGAAGGACCGCCGGGTGCCACGGAGAGAATCAGATGCACAAAGGAGAATAGAGAAAGGCATTTTTAAAAAACAGGGCAGCAGGTGCTACCTTTAACACATAAAGTTGACTGAAATAGCAAACTTACAACTGAGCAATTTTATAAAAATATGTAAAAATATAAGTAAAGAGAGTATTTTAGTAAGTCAACATGGGTTCAGGTTAGGAGGGACTTCTATTATTTAAAATATGAGTGGTACCATTAACTACAGGGGAATAGCAATAACATCTGACCATGTGTGTCATCTTTTGACTCTAGCTGTTAAAAGATGTATCGCCTCACTGTGCCACATCCTAGTTAAATATGGAAAGCATGTGTACCCCTAGATGTGAACAGTTATGCAACATCCAAAAGGTGAAGGAGCAAAAATGTCACCATGACCCCAAAATGCCCTGCCAACACACTGCACATAGACAATGAGCTCCTTAAAAGGTGACATTACTTAAGGAGAAAAGAAAAGGGGAGTCCTTGACTGGAGCTGTTTGCTGTAGCAATAAGGACACCCTCTTGCCAAGACTGCAGCAAAGCCGGTGCAGCAGAGGTAGATAATGCAGCACATGCTGGCGAAAAGCAACTATTTAAATATCCCTAGGGAAGCAGTCGTCTTTGTCACACAGAGAGGATGAAAATTCAGCAGTGTGGTTAGGAGAAAACAAAAACAAGAGCTGCTGAAAATTCCAACAATACCACCTCTGGTGAGGTGACCTTGGCCATGCACAATTAAAAAAAACTAAACAAAATACACATCCACTAGCTTGGGACTGAAGTTTAAGATAAACAAAAGAAAACATGGGCCAAGGCTAAGCGATAAGTGTCTCGGTCGGCGTGTTCATTTGAGTTCACAGTGCACTCTCTCCACTGAGTCACGCTGCAGCATGAGACTGCAGAGCACCTAACTGATGTTTATTTAGTTACGCAATGGAAGCTCACTCCCGTCAGGACTGGAGGAGCATTAGAAGAAAAACGGGAAGGAGGCTCTGTAACAGCTGTGCCTCCTGTCTTTCACTGGGGTACATGGGCTCACATATAGTGGGACATCCAGTAACAGGTGTGATTCATCAAGACATAACTGTGCTGTAACACTCCGAGGAATTCAACAATATAAAGGGACAAAAGTACAACCCCGAAATGACAAAGGGGCCTGATACAAGTCACATAAACCCTCTTTGTCATGGTGACTTGTTTGTAGGCAACTTCTTACAAAATATAAAAGAAAGGATTTAAGTAACCTAAGTCCAACAGTCTGATAAACACTCCCACACAAAGGGGTGAGTTTATACCACAGCCATGCAGTGGGATGAATGGGACTGCACAGGAAATTGACTTTAACCACGGCTGCGTTCCAACCCCCTCCCTTAAACCTCTGTATCCCATGGCCTACAGTACACAATAACATGTTTTTTTCCCCACTACCGTATGTGCATCTCACCACCAACCTAAATTACAATGAGTTAAAGTAGCAGTTTATGACTCACTTTGGCTATTTGTCCTCACTTTTGTCTAGAACTGGGTGTAGCACTTAGGAGTATTAGGATTAAGTGACAGCTGAATTAGGTCTCAGCATTGAAGGGATCTGTAAGCCCAATGTTCACTCCTCACAATAAGTATCCATCCATAACAATAGCAGCCTCTGAAGACACCTAAGATTTGGTTTCAGGACCATGGCTGAGGTTAAAAAAGATGTGTGTATCAGTTTTATGTTGCTGATTGTTAGGTGTCCCCAGAGCAACCGTCGCTACCAGGTGTTTGTTTTTCAGAGGGTAACCCAGGCAGAAAATTCGTACCCAGCTAAATGCATTGAAGTTCGTCAATTGAGGGTGGTGTGGGGGGGGGGTCAAAATGTACTGTCACTATGACACTCAGCACTTTGAAACATACACTGGTATACAAAAAAAGTAGTTTAGCCCTGCATATGAAACAGGCTTTTCTCTGAAGGCCAGCAACGTGGACAGAATTCAGGGCAAATTCAGCTGATGTAGGTTCCTAACATCTCTGAGATGCCTAGAAGAGTTTAAAGTGATTTTATACTGAATTAGAAAGCCACACATCTTCATAACCAGGTGACAAACATTTGTGGAACATTTTAAGAGGGTAGGAATTATATCCTAATTCTGTTTATGTGGTAGATTTTCATTTTACAATGAATGGGGTTGCAGTGGAGTGACAGCATCTGAGTGATTTATAAGGTGCGAAAAACCCAGCCACACTGAGCCTCGTCTGTAAAGGATCGACAGCTGACCCTCAAATTCTTTGGCCCAAATTGCATGCACATGCTGACTTGAGGTCTCTGGCACTGGCGTGTATATTGAGTATAGGAATGTGCTGTGGGATGCCTGGTGTCCAGTCGCACCAATATGATAAGAGCAAGATCAGGGAACCAAACATACTGTACTCAGCTGGGTGCAGATATCGCTGCTGCATTAGCATGCATATATCAGCAATAATGAGCTGTTGTTGTCCTGCTTGCCAGTGTAGTATGCTATCCAAAACTGGGCCAGAAATAAACATGGGATGTCTGGCTTTGGATGATAAAAACAATATGTTTTAAAAAAAATAACATGGACACCGAACTAGCTGTGATTCATGCTTTGTCTTCTTATTATTGTTATTATTATCATCATCATGCAGGAGGTGATGATTCTCAACTGTGGTCTCCTGGGGCTTTAACAATGAGATCTCTAAGTGTGCGTGCCGACAATTTAAGAAGATGCAGTGGGTTTGTTAAGGTGTCTGAAATGCAATCTCGCACCTTGGTTTATGTGAGGTACCCAAGTACAGGTCCTCGTGTACAGTGGGTTGAGGTGTGAGGGACTTCACACAACTGTACAGAATGTGCCTGACTAAGCAGGGCTATGGGCTATGCTGGAACTGCAAGTGATCTCCTCTCTGTGAGCGTGCTGCTGATGTGCATGCACACATCAGCGCACAATATCTGGTCAAACTCTGGCCTGTAGCAGCCATTTAATGGCCCAGGCCAGCTAACATCTTGAACTGTTAGGCCCTGTAGAGAGAAGAAAACAAAAAGGAGCAAAAGTTGCTCATTTAATAAAAGAGATTCTGGAAACAGGTATTCAGAGCATTTTTGTTTTACAAATTCTGAGCAGCAATACATTTACAGGCGGCAGACAACTATGACCATTTCCAACGCCCTCTTTACTTCTCTTTTCCTCCTTCATGTCTGAAGGGCAGACAGTGACGTCAAGAGTTAAGTGAAATCTTATTTCCATCTCCCTGTTGTGCTCCGCTCTAAAACTTCATTCCAGCTATGACCCACATAGAACCACAAGCAAGAGAGTCCCAAAAAACATGTTAAAATAAACACAGCTTGTGTAAAAATGGTAAACAGTCTGGTTCAGTCTGGAATATGTGTGGGCATCCGGCTGTCTGATGGAGCGGTTTATTTTAAGCTGTGGCTGTGGGCAGGCACGCAGAGCAAAATGACTGAAACAATGATACTCACTCGGAGCTCCAGTGTACAGGATAGAGAACAGGTTGATTCCCATAGTCACAGCGTAGAAGACAGGCAGGGCCCTCAATCCGTTAGGTACAGGGTCTTTCTACAGGGACAAAAACACAGCACCAAGTCAGAAAAACAATTCCACTGTATGAACAGAAAGGCCCCATTTTGCTGTCAGGTTACAGTAATTTGAATCTCGTATGTCGTCGATAAAGAACTGCTTCAGAGAACAGTAGCTTGATTCTCAGCATGTAACAAACACTTCCTCTATTTCATTTTGGCAGTACAGTGTTGAAACTGACCTAAATGTTATCAACCTGGAAGGTTCTTGTCCCACTCACAAAAACACATACCATCTACAATTTGATAACAGCCAGCTTACCTTGTGTAAGATGAATACGCGCACAAAGTAGAAAACAATGGCAGACATTATTCCAGACAAAAGGGGACTCAGGAACCAGGAAAGAACTGCAAATTAAAGAAATATGAGCATTGCAATTTAGTGGAAATGTAGTATCTGGAAATTATGTCATTTGTTTTCTTCTAGGAAATGCAGCTCCTACTGAGAAACAATCATGTCATGTCCATTCTAAACAGGAAATCTCACCTCAGCTTCCATCTCATGCTATGCCAGTTTTAACTATTGAGTAACTATATTCTTTTCCTAGATAAAGGGGACATTCTTTGGCAACATAGCTACCTGTCCCATGGACAGGCAAGGTGAATTATGTTATATTTCATACAGTCATTCAATCAATAAGGGTTCTTGTTGTAACCTCAGTATAAAATTTCAGGCCTTTTCCATTAACTAATTGACATAAAATTGTATTATTTTGGATCCATTTTGTTGTTTTTCTAAAAAGGGCAGTCTGGTTTACATCAGGTTTGGGCTTTCCATAGAGGAACATAGAGCTGAAATCCACCATCTAATGCAACAAATGTGAGAAACAACTTGTGAAATCAGTACCGTTACTGTATATTCCTGTGAAGCTTTGAGTAAAATTGCCTCATGTTCTCTGACGTGCACTGAGCTCATCAACGTCCTGCCTTAACCACCTGGACAACCCAGCCAAATATTCCAAAACATTAGGGACTACTGGAATCACTACTGATGTATGTATCAAATAATAATATTTCAAGTTTAAATACATTCCATATTGTGTGTGTTGTGAATTTAGCTCTGAAGCTGCAACAGCCATTCAGAAATTTCTAACATTGGATTGTTGACCTGAGTATTGAAGGTCAACACAGACATAACACTGGCTGATGTATTATGATGATAATACTGCATTACCAAACACACCCTGTCATTATAATTAACATAGCCTGTGGTGCATTTCAACCAAACACTGAGGACGTTTCTAGGTCAGCTGATTAAGAGTGTCCGACTTACCAATACGGAGAAGTTCAATCCACTTGACTCCCTGCTGGCCTCTGGCCACCAGCGAGAAGCCAATAGTAGCACCAACAATGCAGTGTGTTCCAGAGATGGGGAGCTTAAGAAAGGAGGCGGCCAGCTGCCACACAGCAGAACCTAATGAGAATAATTAAATTGATCACATTAAGCTGCCGTGTTGACCTCATTTCAGCTTTTCCACATACCTTTTCAGATCACTTTTAAAAATCAGCCAAAATGACACATTAATACATTAAAGGGCTCTCAGCAGTCTAAAGACCTGCCCTACTGTGGAAAAACACAGCAGAAACTAGTAAAAGTTAAAAACTTTTGATGTTTATAGACTTTTCATATGAATTTTTGGGTTCAATGATCGCAGCTTTAACTACATGTAAGATAAGCTGCAGATACTCACCAAACATGGCACTGATGGATCCAGCCATCAACACGTGCTCAGAGCCATTGTACATGCCCACGTCGATGATACCCTTGCGAATGGTTTCGCTCACTTTGGCCCCAAGGAGCACAGAGCCCAGTGTCTCAAACACCGTGGCCAGAATGCATGCCTGTCGCAAGGTGACTACTCCAGAGCCCACGGCTGTGCCAAATGAGTTGGCAACATCATTGGCACCCACGGAAAAGGCTAAGACGAAGGCGATGATGAAGCCGACAATCAGCAGCCACATATACTCTGTCAGAGCAGTCTGGGTAGCTATGGCCGCTGTGCTGGCCAGTATTATTGCAGTTGCAGTTGTGGAAACCATGATTGTAGACTATAGAGAAATTACTTCACAATCTTAAAGGGAATAAATGCCTGTCAAAATAGCTACTTAATGCTATTTCTAAAACAGCAGTTATAAAGAAAAAAATAAAGAGGTAAATGTTAAAATAAATAATTAACTTCTTTAGGCCCACTTGTTATAAACAGGATGATTCAGCAGTGCAAACTTGTGTTTACCTGGTACTGACCAGAAAACAGTTAAGGTAAACAGAGGTATAGTGGGGGCTTATTGCTATCCTGTAATTAAACTAGATCTGTTGCTGTTTCTTTGGTGCTCAGATATCAAACAGATTGAACAGACAGCCATTGTGCAACTGTAACTGCAGATGAGCAGGGGTACATCCTGAAAAAGACAACACAGAAAAAGGCCTGCGTTAATAACAGTTTTCTTGTCATGTGCAGGAGAGAGGAATACAGAAAGACACTGACAACAAACAGAAAGACACTGACAACACTCAGAAGGGTTCCAAACAGGTGAATCCTCTTTTACAACAGAATAAGATAAACAAACGTAAGAAGTGTGGAAAAACCAGTAGTAAACGCTTTACCCGGAGGGAGGGTCTCTAATAGCTGCCTTTCCCGAAAAAACCCAATCGGAAGCCATTTTTAGTACATGTCGCAGAAAGAAACAAGGAGGTTAAATTAAACCAACGTCCTCCACAATGTCACCCAGACACTACACCTGTGTAACAGTTTATTACTGTTATTGTTTAGCTCTGCTCGTCGTGATAAGGAGATAAGGAGTGCCTTTATCTATAGGAGACATTATAGTGGTTTCTACGTTTCCACGTGTCGTCATCCATTCATAGAACAGAGCCGTGAACACGACCATCTGTTCACTAGATGTTAAGTCTTTAATTCATTTAACATAAGGCTGACGTTATATCCGCTATAAACGGCTGCTGTGCTTATTATATATACGCAGTTACAATCATGTTTGACGTGTTTTTTTTGTTGTAAAAGGGGAAGCGACCGGATGTGACTCAATAAAAGGAACAACCACCAGCAGTTTTAGTGTCGTGTCCAAGGCCTATAGAAGGAGGCGAGGACATTAGTCTTGGAAAGTGGGGTATGATGCATGCGCAGTGTAACCGAAGCTGCGGTTGTGCGTTGTGATTGGCTCAATTTCGGCCAGTTTATACTACGCATGTGCAATATGACGCATGTCCCAGCCTCCTTTTATAGACCTTGGTCGTCTTCCCGTTATTATTAACGAGCTTCTGGACAGATGGTCAATACTATTAGTTTCACATTAACGTATTAACGTAAAAGACAAGACTTCATTTATCCGTTAACCGTGGTTTGAGCCAAACATTACGTATATCTGACGTTAAATTCACAATATAACCTCTCCTAGGTCAAACTAGATGTTTAGCTAACACACAGTACCGTTAGCTAAGCTAGCAGCTAGAATACAGCTAACTATATATAATATAGCTTTACGTTAACGTCCTATGTGTTGCAACGTCCAGGAAACATAAAGAGCTCTTTACTCTAAAAGAATAGTCTAAATAAATGATAGCACTTACCACACGTTGCAGTTGTCAGTCCGGTGATGAATGGCTGCTAATGCTAGCTAGCCAGTGAGCTAATTAAGCGCGCACCAGACAAGAGTCGTTACGATAGCGCGCGCGGGATAATGTAATTTGTAGATCGACTCCGTTCAAACAAAAGAGGCTGGACGTTAAAACAAACTAGTAGAGTGACTACGTCAAAAAGCTGTTTACTGACTATCGATGTGAAATAACTATAAATCCAGAGAGGAGGTCTCAGTTTGAATGAGAGCGTCTCAGCCGCATGTGTAGAAGAGCAGAAGTAGCTGGTGCCGGTGAGCGAAACAGGGCTTCGTTTTTATTGGATACACCCAGACAGAGACCCGGATACGCCCTCAGGAAGCCCAGCCCACCGCCCACGGGAAGCCCGCCCACCATCGACCAGCTGTCAGCAGGAGTTATTCTTTTTCTTTTCTTTTTTTATTTACTCGTCACGCGCTCAGTGGATGTTCCTCAGAAGACCTCACTTCAAGAGAAGTCCTCGAACAAAATGATTAGGAACACACTCAGTTATGTTTCTGTCCCTTCATCTAGATGTTTTGGTCTTCCTTATTTGTGAATATGCAGTGGGAGAAAATAAATAATCAATAACATAGTGAGATTGTGCTCCCATTTTAATGTTTTTACTTTTTTAGTTATTATTTATTTTATTAACCCCTGGCATGTTTATGTTACTTTATTTTATTTTATTTTATATGTTTGTTTTTTATGTATCCCTTCATTTCCTTTGTATTTACCTATCAGTTAATTGTTTACTGTATTGTTCACAGATTTAAAATAAAGTCTTCAAAAAAAAGTCCCACTTCACAGCAAAGTCATCTTTTACAACATTGATTTTCTCATATATTACTAAAAGGATAGTTTCCTCAGAAGATCTCACTTAAAAAAAAAATGAACCTCTTTATGTTTCCTCCAGTTCAGCGGGTCTTGAGGTGTGACTCCAGCACTATTGGGAGCATTCAAAGCTTCTGGGCAGCTCTTTTTCAGAGGCACAACCAGGTCATCATACGCTGAAGGAAAACAACAAATAAAAGCTAAAAGACTCCAAAATAAGGGCCTTGTTTCAGGACAACATGGTTTCTATTATGGCAGCAACATTTTATTGGAGTAGTTTTGTTAGTGATGTTGACTGGAAGAAAGTTTGGTCCTTACCGCAAAAGTTCCTTCTAACAAATAAGGTAAAAGAGGAATCATTTAAGTTGATCCACAGATTCTATCCAGTGAAACATTTCTTAGAAAAGTTAAAGAGTGACATAGATGTAAATTGTTCCTTCTGCGAATCACATCCTGAAACTTTCTCTCATTTATTCTGGTCCCTGTAAATTTACATGTGAATTGTGGAAAGATACTTAAGGAAGTATCTTTCAAGATATTAACGTAGAATTTACCCAGTAAAACTTGTGTTAGAAAGATCGAAGCTGGATATTGATTACAAGTGTGATTCCTGTGGATTTGAAAAAGAGAGTATTTCCCATCTATTATTTCACTGCATATATACAAGAATGTTCTGGATGGATGTAGCCAACTCTCTAGGAGTTATTCTTTTTCTTTTTTTTTACTCGTCGCGCTTTCAGTGGATGTTCCTCAGAAGATCTCACTTCAAGAGAAGTCCTCGAACTAAAATATTAGGAACACACTCAGTTATGTTTCTGTCCCTTCATCTAGATGTTTTGGTCTTCCTTATTTGTGGATATGCAGTGGGAGAAAATAAATACATACTGCATCAATAACAAACTTGAAGAATAGATAGATAGATAGATAGATAGATAGATAGTAACTTTATTGATCCTGAGGGCAATTCAAGTTTTCAGCATCACAGTTCCATAGCGCAAAACATGTTAGTAAACAGGCAATAAAAAAGTTAGTAGTGCAAAGTACAAAGTGCAAAAAAACATACCAGATATAAAAATACAAGGAGATGAAGAGAACTGTTAAAAGTGAATATATTGCAGGGTAACAGCTGTGATACACGACTATTAAAAAGTGAATATAGTGCAGAAGAGACAGTTAAAAATGAGTATAGTGCAGGATAACTCCAGTAGCATAGTCTATGAAAGTGCACTGTGTGCATTATTATCTGTCCTGCAGATCGTCCTCCTTTGTCCTTTGGAAGTATCTTTCAAGATATTACGTAGAATTTACCCTATAAAACTTGTGTTAGAAAGATTGAAGCTGGATATTGATTACAAGTGTGATTCCTGTGGACTTGAAAAAGAGAGTATTTCCCATCTATTATTTCACTGTATATATATATACAAGAAAGTTCTGGATGGATGTAGCCAACTTTCTACAATAGAAACTTAAAAAAATGTTGAAATAAATATGTTTGATGTAATGCTATGTTTTAGTCAAGATTAGATTGGAAATAACATGTGTATTTCATAAAATTATTTATTATTATTTGGAAAATTTAAAAAATATAGATAGAAATGAAAAATGGTCAGGAACCAAGCCAACTTTCCTGCATTTTATTAATGGATTCAAACAATATAGCACCATCATACCCAATGTAAAAACAAAAAAAGCCATTAAGACTTTTAAATTATTCAATGAATATAATATGTTTATGTTACTTTATTTAATTTAATTTTACATGTTTGTTTTTGTTTATCCCTTAATTTCCTTTGTATTTACCTATCAGTTAATTGTTTACTGTATTGTTCACAGATTTAAAATAAAGTCTTCAAAAAAAGTCCCACTTCACAGCAAAGTCATCTTTTACAACATTAATTTCTCATACATTACTAAAAGGATAGTTTGCTACAAACACTATTGAAACATTTGGTTTTAATCCACTGCCACTTCTAAAATAACTTACTGACGATTTCTATAGTATTAGGAAACTTTACTCACATACTTGTAGCCTATGTTCAACACCTGTACATACTGTACTTCAGTATTATTTTGAGTTACTTACTTTACTTAAGTATTTAAATGTTATGCTGCTTTATACTTCTACTCTACGACATTTACTGTAAGAGGGACATATTGTACTTTGTACTGCTCATAGACTAGTCTGGTACTAGTACAATACTGACACATCTGGTTTGAATCCATTGTCACTACTAAAAAACACTTACTGTCGATTTCTGTCGTATTAGGACACTTCACTCACATACTTGTAGCCTATATTCGACACATGTACACACTGCACTTCAATACTATTTTGAGTTACTTACTTTACATAAGTATTTCTATTTTGTGTTGCTTTATATGTCTTATAGATTATTCATATTAGATATAGATAGATAAATGTACTTTATTGATCCTAAATTGGGAAATGATTGTGTTACAGCAGCAACGTTTGGTTTTTAAATTAAAAATAATTGAGGTATTAAATGTGCAAATGTAGATGTGCAAAATTCAACATGTCCAAGATTATTGTAGGAGCAAAGACAGAATGGAGTATGGTTGAGACAGAATGTATTGTACTTGGTACTGCTCATAGACTTGTCTGGTACTGCTCTACATGTATTTAATAGATGCAGTTACTAGTTACTTTGCAGATCAAGTTATTATATAGAAAACCTATGGTGAGTTTATAAAATACAATGCATTGCTATAGGTAAATCTACCCAACAACATTTAAGTTAGCGCTACCTCAACCTTTTGCAACATAAATGCTGCCTGCATATGAATGCATAACTAATAATAAGACAAAAATATAACACTTACATTATATAGGCCTAACACTGACAAGATTTGTCTGCATACTCTTAGGCTTGATAACTGGTAATACTAAGGCTATACTTTTACTTAATTAACATTTGCAGTACTTTTACTTGCAGGCCTAATGGAGTATTTTTACACTGTGTTATTGTGACTTTTACATAAGTGAATGATTTGAACACTTCTTCCACCACTGCCTGTGTAATCTGCCTGTCTCCTAATGCTTTAATTACATTCTACCTACATTGTCATGTGACCACATTTCACATCACATTTCACAACATAACCTTGTAGGCACACAATAGACAAGAGCCCACAATTACCCCTGGTAACTACTGCTTTCTAAGGGAAACAATGTCTCATCAAAACAGTGCAGGAAAACACCCGGTGGTGGTGATGTTGACTGCATTACAGGAGACTCATTCATTCACGTGCATCCGACCGGAAATGATAATAACATTCACCCCTCTAACAAAAGTCGTTTTCTTTGCTAATTGTTCTTTTATTGTGTGACGTGATAAGCTGAATAGAAGAAGTGCTCAATAGCAAAACATGTATGGCTGACTAGTTTAGCCAACACGTGTATATGACTGCAACGAGGAATACAGTTTGAATTCACAAAACACACACCAGTAGACTATCTATTTACATGGGATAAGTTCAAGTTCAAGACCTTTATTTGTCCCCGAGGGGCAATTGGTTTTGCTACAGTAGCAAACAACAACAATAACAACAACAACAACAACAACAACATCTCATCACAATAAGACACTTTACACATACTGTACATTCCCACATACTAAAACACTGAAAAAAGGTGAAGCTGGGAAGCTCCATTAAAATAATAAGTGATATTACATTAAAGTTATATTACATTAAAATAATATGTTATATTACAATTATAATTATAATTATAAAAGGAAATACTTTGTACAAGGGCATTTTAAGAACATATACATTAAGAACATATACTGTATAGTATATACAGTATAAGATATATTTTTGTGTGAGAAGGTGTCGTATGAATTATCTATTTAAAAGTCTGATGGCCTGGGGGAAAAAACTGCTATACTATAATGCAACAGCACATATATTTATTATTTTATTACGCCCTCATTCCCCCCATTGTCTCCCCCGCTTGACGTCACTTCTTTTGAGGCTCATGGAAAATTTCCTCGTTCCCAATCCATTGGGCAATATGTTAAGGGTCCACCGTGTTCCCTAGCACGTGCTGCGTACGATTTTTGTCCTGGCACCTGAAGGCAGCATTCCACAAAGGAAGGAGTGGCGATTATAATCAGTTACATAATAACTACTCGATCGTGGAATTTTACATTCTCTATCTACAGAATACCATTCATAACTTCAGAAGACATCTTATACGTCCTCTTTAACTCCTTTCTCAGAAAAGAACATAACAACTACTCACACTAATTACACGCCTCCTTGTTTACTCCCTTGCCAGCAACCAGAAAAGTGACCTCGACTTCATGAAAGATAAGATAGTGGGGATTGTCAATGACATGAAGGAACTTGCAATTCATGTTTACTGATGTTTTTTTTTTTTTTTAGCTTCCATTTCAATAGTCCTGACCTTATTCAAACGTGCTCTAAATTACAGAAAGGCTGCTTAACGTTATATGCTCACAAACATTTTCCTTAATGCAACATATAGGGTACTATATATAACTCCTTTGAGCAGTCAGAAAACTGTGAATTTGTGTGTTTACAGATATATAAAAAAAATGGGACAAAGGCACATGCTGTGTGCACGAGGTTCTTTAAAAACATCTTTGTCTCATGGTCTTATGCACTGGTGGACTCAGTGGAGCCCCCATGTAAAAAAAAAAAAAATACAGCAAAAGTGCCCTCTTGGATGGCCCTATGGTGGATAAAACATGATGAAGTGCCCTCTAGGATGCCCTTAAATGGAAAAAACATGATAAAGTGCCCTCTTGGATGGCCCTATGGTAGATAAAACACAATTAAAGTGTCCTATAGGGTGCCCTTATGGTAGATAAAACATGATAAATTGCCCTCTTGAATGCCCCGATGGTGGACAAAACGTGATAAAGTGCCCTCTGAGTGTCCTTCCAGTGAAGAAAACGTGATGATGTGCCCTTTCAGGTGCCCTTCCAGTGAAGAAAATGTAATGGAGTGCCTTCTAGGGTGCCCTTAAATGGAGAAAACATGATAAAGTGCCAGAGAAACCACAATAAAGTGTCCTCTAGTCTAGGATGCCCTAACAGTAGGGAAAACATGATAACCACTAGTCTAACATATAGGCTACAATATATATAACTCCTTTGAGCAGTCAGAAAACGCTGGATTTGTTTGTTTTACAGATAAAACACAGACACAGGCACATGTTGTGTGCACGAGGTTCTTTAAAAACATCTTTGTCTCATGGTCTTATGCACTGGTGAACTCAGTGGAGCCCCCATGTTAAAAAAAATGCAGCAGCAGTGCCCTCTTGGATGCCCCTATGGTAGATAAAACATGATTAAAGTGTCCTCTAGGGTGCCCTTATGGTAGATAAAACATAATAAAGTGCCCTCTAGGGTGCCCATCCAGTGAAGAAAATGTGATGAAGTGAATGAATGAATGAATGAAAAAATTTATTTCGAACATAAAAATAAATAAAAACAGATACAAAATAATAACAAACAAAACAAGAGTAATAGTGTCTGAAAAGGAGTACGTAGGTAAAACTTATATTTCCCTACCCCTTTCTCACTTCTCCTCTAATAAGTCATATATCATAGAATGATACTATAATATAATATATAAACTATCCCAGATTTATTTACATCCCAAATTAAATATATGTAAATAAGTGCTCTCTAGGGTGCCCTTAAATGAAAAAAAAAACATGATAAAGTGACCTCTTGAATGCCCTTATGGTGGATAAAACGTGATAAAGTGCCCTCTATGGTGCCCTTCAGAAAACGTGATGAAGTGCTATCTATGGTGCCCTTCCATTGAAGAAAACGTGATGAAGTGCTATCTATGGTGCCCTTCAGAAAACGTGATGAAGTGCCCTCTAGGGTGCCCTTAGACCTAGATGGAGAAAACATGATAAAGTGCCCTCTTGAATGCCCCTATGGTAGATAAAACTTGACAAAGTGCCCTCTGGGTGTCTTTCCAGTAGAGAAAACGTGATGAACTGCCCTCTAGGGTGTCCTGTGAAGAAAACGTAATGAAGTGACCTCTAAGGTGCTCTTTCAGTGAAGAAAATGTAATGTAGTGCCTTCAAGGGTGCCCTTAAATGGAGAAAACATGATAAAGTGCCCTACCAGTATAGAAACAATGATAAAGTGCCCTCTAGTTTAAGGTGCCAAAACTATAGAGAAAACATGATAAAGTGCCCTACTGGTAGGGTGACCTGCCAGTAGAGAAACCATGATAAAGTGCCCTCTAGTCTAGGATGCCCTAACAGTAGGGAAAACATGATAACCACTAGTCTAACATAGAGGCTACTATATATAACTCCTTTGAGCAGTCAGAAAAGTGTGGATTTGTTTGTTTTACAGATAAACAACTAGAAGTGCACTCGGAGAGTGCAGACCTCTACCAAGGCAGGTTTCATGTACGTCGCTGCCCCCCTGTGGTGGCCTGTGGTGTCAATGCACAGGCTGAGCTGAGTTATTAAAAGAAATTCCCGAAGCCAGATCATGATCCGGATCGCCACCAAAATCTAATGGATTATTCATTGTGCCACAACCCCACCCCCCAAAAAAATTTCATTCAAATCCATCGAGGACTTTTGGAGTTATCGTCCAAACAAACAAACAAACAAACAAACAAACAAACAAACAAACAAACAAACAAACAAAACAACAAACCAACAAACCAACACCGGTTAAAACATAACCTCCTTCCTAGGCCTTTGGCCTTGGCGGAGGTAAAAATGGGACAAAGGCACATGCTGTGCGCACGAGGTTCTTTAAAAACATCTTTGTCTCATGGTCTTATGCACTGGTGGACTCAGTGGAGCCCCCATGTTAAAAAAAATAAAATAATTCAGCAACAGTGCCCTCTTGGATGCCCCCATGGTAGATAAAACATGATTAAAGTGTCCTCTAGGGTGCCCTTATGGTAGATAGAACACGATAAAGTGCCCTCTTGAATGCTCCTATGGTGCATACAGTACAACATGATGAGGTGCCCTCTGGGGTGCCCTTCCATTGAAGAAAATGTGTTGAAGTGCCCTCTAGGGTGCCCTTAAATGGAAAAAACATGATAAAGTGCCCTCTTGACTGCCCCCATGTTAGATAAAACGTGTTAAAGTGCCCTCTGGGTATACTTCCAGTAGAGAAAACCTGATAAAGTGCCCTCTAGTCTAGGGTGCCCTACCAGTAGAGAAAACATGATAAAGTGCCCCCTAGGGTGACCCTAAAATTGAGAAAACATGATGCAGTGCCATAGGCTGCCCTATCCTAGAAAACTCTCTGTGTGCTGGTGCCCCACCGCATGCAGCTGGTGCACTTTTTTACCAGTCCACTACTGGTTTTATGATACTGAAATCCTTCACAGCTTTCATGAGCAAGACACACATGATTTAAATCAAAATATGATAAATCAAGCGAACAGGGCCTGGAGTACTTATCCCAGTTACACCCACGTTATCGGCGTAATCATTGAATCAAAAATAATGCTATAGATTGCGTTAACAATATATAGGTTATTTCATTACCTCTGGTCTATTTTGTTTATAAAGGTTTTTGACATGTTAGACAGCAGAAGCTAATTGAAAGAATGGGTGAATGACAGGGTTGGACAAAGGGAGACTCATTAGACTGTTGCTTCCATTGATTCCTGTGGAGCCTGATGATACCATAGAGCCTTTTCGATGTTGAGTGCAGTGCATACAGTACCTCTACTGATCAAAATTATTGAGCCCAATTCTCTCTTGTACCTATTTTTAAAGTTTGATTTATGTCATTTTGAACAAAGAACTTCAGATATGCATGACTCTAGGCTGATCTGTTGCAACACTTGTTCTCTGAATGGTTAAACAGCGCCATCTAGTGTATATTACTCTAATTACATTTTAAAAATGTCTGCCTTTTTCTTTCAACGGTCTTTTTATTAATTGTCAATAATCAATAGAACAGTCTCTATACAGGGAAATTTATTTTTTGTTTTTCTGAATAACACTAATATCCATGAAACAACACATCAATCAATCATACCTGACAGCAACATATACACAGACAGCCACAGCTGGCCACAAAAGACCTAACTGATTCTTAATCATGGATATATAAAATTCAAATTGTAGAGAATACAAACCAGGGAGAGTAGCCACAAATAAGTCATGAAATAATAATAATAATAAAAATAATAATAATAATAATAAAAAATTATATATACATACCTACATACACACACACACACATATATATACGTACACTTATACACACATATACATAAACACATATATATATATACATACATATTCACACATACACATACATATATAAATATAAAAATAGAAGAGAAGAAAAAATAATAATAATACAAATAATAATGATAATAATGAATAATAATAATAATAATCTCTGCATTTTTGTATGACAAAAATTAAAAAATTGCCCTCTTATTAAAGTTGCAAACTACCCCCCTAAACAAAATATTTAGACTAACTTGAACATTGAGGAAGTGAAGTAACTAATTAATCACTGCTTCTTTCCCTGTGACAACAAACGTAGTCATAAAGTACTACTTGTCACAAGACTTTTATCGGTCATTTGGGCTAAATGCTTTTCGAAGTTGAAACGTAGCCTATCAGCAAGGTCACTGCATGCTCTAGGTCAGGGGTCACTAATCAACCTGCGGCTCCGAAGACTCATGTGTCTCTTTAGCTCCTCTCTAGTGGCTCCCTGTGGATTTTTAAAAATGGAAATGAGTAACTGTTTTTTGTTTACATTTTCATTTTTATATATCATTGTTGTAGGTCTATGGTACGACGGAGTATTAGGGCCACATTGAGGAAAAAAAAATAATCTGAGATTTCGAGAATAAAGTCATAGGTTTATGAGAAAAAAAAGTTGTAATATGAGAATAAAGTCATAAATTAAAGAGAAAAAAAGTCGTAGTATTATGAGAATAAAGTCATAATATTATGAAGTAGTAATTTTCCGTGTTTTCTTTTTTTCTTGTAATATCATGACTTTATTCTGTAAATCTCCGATTTTTTTCCTCAATGTGGCCCTAATACTCCGCAGTACATTTGCACTTTGGCCCTCACTGCATTAGACTTATATACTATATACTTAGACTATAAACTGTATAATGTTTTGAGGCTCCAGGCAGATTTTTTTATTTATGTTTTGCCTAAAATGGCTCTTTTGATAGTAAAGGTCACTGACCCCTGCTCTAGGCTTTAGGATCTTTCCAACTCAAACACACGTGGTGAAGTCATTGCTTAATACTTGTGACTTACAGCCATGGTTTACTTCTCCCCAGTCTGGGCTCAGCTTTCTGTATACACTGATCCTGTACCAGGTTTGAAAATGACCTTCTCCTAAACTCTGAGCAGCTGTGACGCAAAATCCGATCCCAGTTCACAGAAGAAACTAGAACTGGTGGGGGTGAGATTTGGTAGAGGCGTAAAGTAAAAACTGTACAAGCGTACATGCTGGTGACAGGCACCTACTGGGGACCAATCAGAATTGCGCTAGAACAACAAACAGCCAATAAACGCCGCGCTTTACAGTGTGTAAGGCGGGACTTCCGGGTGGGTGTGTGTGGAGAGCTAGGAGACTGTAAGGAAAGGGAGGTCAAACGCACCTAAAGAGTTTGTAAAAACGTGAAGCTGCATGCAGGACAGATAAACAGGTAGATAGACGTGTTGGAGCTACAGTAGACGACATAATCCACAGTGCTGTTTGTAGAGTTTGGACTCAGAAGTAAGTGTGTAGGGAGTGGTTTATCCGTGTCGCACTAGATAGTTGACAGATAACGTTAGCTTAATGCTAATGCTACAAGCGTGCTCGTAGCCACTATAGACAGCTCAGATAACCTTACATCAGAGTACAATTATGACTTTTGCCAGCCAAAAGTCTGTGTAATCATCTGTATAAAGGTTATGCATGGTGCATCTCTGCAGACCATTAGCTGCGTTAGTTCGTTAGCTAGCTACTAGTTACTGCACTTTGCTGGTGTTTATTATTATTATTTTAGTCTTTGGTGAACTTGTGTGTCTCACGGTCATCACCGCCGTCATGTTGCACTCGGTGCCGCGTCGTCCCATCTGCGAGATCGGTGTGAACACAATGAGGCTCCAGAGCAGCAGGGCAGCCTTCAAGCGGACTGTGGAGGAAGGCAAGCCTGAGAGGAGAGTCCCGTGGCTGGGCAGAGGCATGGGCCTGTTGTTGTCCTGGCTCCAGAGGGCAGGTGTCGGTGCCACTGAGGCCAAAATGGGATCAGGCCAGAAGAGGAAGGGCTTGCTCTCCATATTTGCGGACCACTGCGGCTTTGTGACCGGACAGAGGCTCCGGCGGGCCTGCCAGATCGGAGAGCTTTACTCCAACCTGTACTCCGAGAGGACCAGGTGGACCCTGGTGGGCAACATATGGCGCAGGTTTCAGAGCAAGCACAGTCCCAATGGGAAACTCCTCGCGGCCCTGGCTGGGATCTTCATGTGGGAGAATGAGAAGATCCAAGATGAGGACATTCACAGGTATGATGTCTTCTTCTCTAAACACACACATATGGATGCATTTCTAGATGAGTGAAGTGAAGGATTTCAGTATCATAAAACCAGTAGTGGACTCGAAAGAAGTAAAAAGTGCACCAGCACACAGAGAGTTTTCTTGCATAGGGCAGCCTATGGCACTGCATCAGGTTTTCTCAATTTTAGGGCCACCCTAGGGGGCACTTTATCATGTTTTCTCTACTGGTAGGGCACCCTAGACTAGAAAGCACTTTACAGGGTTTTCTCTACTGGTAGGGCACCCTAGACTAGAGGGCACTTTATCATGTGTTCTCTACTGGTAGGGCACCCACTTTATCATGTGTTCTCTACTGGTAGGGCACCCACTTTATCATGTTTTTTCTACTCAAAGTACACCCAGAGGACACTTAACCATCTACCATAGGGGCATTCAAGAGGGCACTTTATCATGTTTTTTTCCATTTAAGGGCACCCTAGGGGGCACTTCAACACGTTTTCTTCAATGGTTTCCCCATGTTGTATGCACCATAGGAACATTCAAGAAGGCACTTTATTACGGTTTATCTACCATAAGGGCATCCAAGAGGACACTTTAATCCTGTTTTATCTACCATAGGGGCATCCAAGAGGGCACTGTTGCTGAATTATTATTTTTAACATGGGGGCTCCGCTGAGTCCACCAGTGCATAAAACCATGAGACAAAGATGTTTTTAAAGTACCTCGTGCACACAGCATTTGCCTTTGTCCCATGTTTACCTCCGCCAAAGGCTTAGGAAGGAGGTTATGTTTTCACCGGCGTTGGTTTGTTGGCGAGGTATGATATCTTTCTCTAAACGCACATATGGATGCATTTCTACTCAGACACACTATTGAATGACAGATAACAGGAAGAAGCACCTACATGAGATCTTGCTAGATAGTCATCATCATCAGAACCGCATCATTTGGAGAAAGTAGATAGAGACTTTATGCAAAGTAGCATTGACTCAACACCCTCATAAAACTTTTTTCCTTCCCTTTGTATTCCATATTGATGTGACTATAATATTTAAAGCCAACTGTACAGCGTGCTAAACAACCTGTCCTGTTGTTTTGCTTCCATTTGAAGGTGTGGACTTGAGCTACAGGCGCTGGAATCCATAAAATGTCAAAACAACACACCCTCGGGCACAGCAGCCGGACAACTTGAACCTGGCTGGGAAGTCGTGATGGAGAAAAAAAGCTTCAAAGTGTGGAAACGGCCCATACCCAACAGTCACCTCTATGAATACAGAGGTCAGCCAACTCACAATCTCACATGTGTAACCAGGTCTCTGACACGCAGATAAAGCACACATTTAACTAACTCGTGAGTTCTTTTTCTTTTCAGTTTTGGGCTCCTACAACGATGTCACCCCAAGGCAGTTCTTCAATGTACAGGTACAGACTTTTCAAATGTTCTTATGTGCTTTTAGGAATATGTCTGTTTCAATTAATGAAGAAATGAAGTGTAAAGGATAACTTATTCTACTGAGGTACTGGTGTACAAGTCCTTATCAGGGTTTTAGAGTGCAGCAATGGCTTCACTCCAGAGGTCTGACTGATGACCCATGGGAAATCTTTGTATTACTGAAATAACATTACAAACATGCAAGCGGATCCAACTGGTAATGGCAGTAATTTGGTTGAAGATTTAATATTTATAGCAGTGAGGCTTTTCACATCTCATTTTTTTCATGGATTGTGTTCATGGTATATTTACGGCAGCTTGTTTTGCATTTCCATTACCCTGCTCCTCTTGCACAACCAACATGTTTACGCTGCTTGCGTTCCAACACAAAAGCACCTGTAACACTCGCTCCATGTGCTATATTAAGCACCGTAACCTTGACTTATGTTTTCCCCTTTCCCCCAGTTGGATACAGAGTACAGAAAGAAGTGGGATGCACTGGTTATCAAGCTTGAAGTGGTGGACAGAGATGTCTCTACAGGCTCTGAAGTTGTGCACTGGGCCACACACTTTCCTGTGAGTTTCTGTTAACTGCTATATAAGGGAGGAGGCTGTTTGGCCTACATAATGTGTGTTTACAGGGAACGTTTCCTTCTTTCTTTTTGGTTTGCTTAAGTAAACATGATTGACCTTTTGGTTTAACATTTGGTTAAGAGCGACTGCTAGCCAAGTTTCAGCATATCCATCAGTTTTTATTTTAGATTGTCAGCTGATATTTAACGTTGTTTAATCTCCCCTCACAGTATCCCATGTACTCGAGGGACTATGTGTATGTGCGCCGCTATGATGTTGACGTAGAAAACAACCTGATGATCCTGGTATCCAGGTGGGACTTCAAAAATAACGCATCAGATATGGTTTAGTTTTTGACGCATTACTCAATTAGTAACTTCTGTTTTTCAAAATCTTTTTTATTCTGTTGTACAGAGCCGTGCAGCATCCCAGAGTACCAGAGAGTCAGGATTTTGTGAGAGTCCATGCATACCAGTCAAAGATGGTCATCCGCCCTCACAAGTCCTTTGATGAGGTTTGTAGTGTGAATGTTTTGCTGCACAAATTACTTTAAATTGCATCCAGCATTCTGTGTTTTGTAGCCACTGAGTTTGACCTGTGTTTTTTTTTTTCTTTACAGAATGGATTTGATTACCTGCTGACCTACAGTGACGATCCTCAGACCGTCTTTCCCCGTTACTGTGTGAGCTGGATGGTGTCAAGTGGTGAGCTCTTTTCACTTGTTGAAACTTCTTAGGTCTGTATGTAATGATTTTTTTTCACAATCAAATTTCATTAGTTTTTGTCCATATTCCATTTACAATATTAAATATCCGCTTTAATATTATTCTATATTAAGCAGCAAATCCTCACACTTGGAACCAGCAAATGTTTAGCGTTTTTCTTTATTGTTGTGTTCAGATTTCTGTGCATTTTGATGGTATGTGTGAATATATTTGATGTTTTCCCACTGACTATTGGTATTCCACCCTGATAATATGGAGTCTCTCTCTCTTTGCACCTGCCAGGTATGCCAGATTTTCTGGAGAAGCTGCACGTTGCTGCCTTAAGGGCCAAGAACTTGGAAGTGGGGATCTACGACTACGCCGGCGTTATTAAATCCAACGACAACAACCGCCAGCCGAGCCAGGAGCGCCACAGTGGACCTGGACAGATCTACGCTTGAGATGGACATTTTATAGACCAGGGGTTATGTTTGGGTGTTTTTCACGTGCACTTGAACCTCAATTAAACCATCCAGCCCCCAACCTTTTGGGTAGATTGCATGAACTGCAAATGGAAGTTGCAACTGACATTTAAGACAAATATACAGTATGTCCATCCGTAGACATGGTTATATTGGTTGGTAGATGAGATATAACAAGAACTATGGACTGTTAATGACAGCATTACTGTCCTTTGGAGGAAATGTTGCCATAGAAATATTCATCCAGACTGCTGGCATTGGCACTATTTTTGCGTAGCCAGGCAATGTGACGTGGCATTTTTTTTTTTTGCCTCGTTTGGCAATGAAATATGTCTCAGAACCGTTGGTAAGATCGAGCCAAAATTCGTAATTGTAGAGATGCTTTTGCCAAAACACTGTTTCTCCCTTTTTTTTAACGTTCTATGTCTTGTCTTCCATTGTTCAAACAAGGCTCAACTTTAAAGGCTGTTCTGACCGCATGCAGCTACATTACTGTATTAGTATCTGTGGTGTGATTTCAGCGAGATGTTTGAAGTAAAGGTTGTGCAGTACTGGATATAGAACGGTAACTGACCGGCTTCTGATGGACATTATCACTGAAACAAAACTACGGCCAAGATTTCTGCGCTGACTGATGAAGAATTGCAGCGTCTGTGTGGAATACTTTGTACCGCGTCTCTTCCCGTTTGGTTTGCAGCATGAGTGATTTTGATATTCACATGACTGGATGGGATGAATTAAAAAAAAAAACTATTATGATGCCATTATTGGAAAATTTGTCCACAGAATTGAAAATGTAAACTCTCGGGCTCCTTTGTGTTTTGGAGATGGCATTGTTTTGCTGTCAGCACCGCGTCTGTTCTAAACTGCCAGCGTTGACAAAACAGCCTTCTGAAGATAAACCAGTCCTTCTGCATTCGGGGCATAGTGTCTTATAACAACCACGTAAATCCTCAAATATAATGGTACTGATGCACTGAAGTGTAGATTCACTAGCAAGGCAGCCCTACAGAGATGCATTTTAATAAACCAAATACCCCTTTTTAGAGAAACTTGGAGCACTTGTGCCACATCACAATCCGTTTGCATTTCATTTGTGGTCAAAACATTAAGTTTTCTCAGCTCAGAAACTATTTGTTGTCCGGCTGTCCACAACAGACATCACTGAAGTTTGTACTGTTAGTCATGGGTGTTTTTTTTTGTGTTACTGTAGATCTTGTACATTCATAAAACCTGAATACTGGAAATCCCTGCTATCAACACCCTCTGTAACATTTGTCCTGCATTGTGAAGCTCCAGTTTGTTGTTATTAATGTGGGTCCTACTGAAACTATATATATATATATATATATATAATTCATCCTTCCAAATCACCCATGTTGCTTTTGTAATTAATTTTGCAGGGGGTGTTATGAATGTACGAAGAGCCTCACATCGTGTGGAATAAAACATCGCCTAATAAAGTACACTGTTTACAGCCTGACAATCTGGCACAAATATCTTGAAATTCATTTGTGTTTAAAAAACATTTCATCTTGTACTAAAGTTATGTGTTGTTGGTACATCAGAGTGAATAAAGCTGCAGTAGCTCGAGATAAAGCGGTGCCGCGGGATCCACTTTTGTGAAGGTCCCGCATGTATGTGTATTGAATATTAATGTCCCCACTGTTTCAAAAATGTGTATCTGTAGTGAAGTATTTCCAGCTATTTGCTTTTTTAAAAAAATGGCAGTGGAAGTTGTGAGATACAGACATGCTGAAAGTGTGAGGAAGGAAATACTTGTTTTTTTTATATGTATCTCGTGTGGTAAAACAAACCTGAGAGACTTTAAAGCGATCATAATATCCCAGTTAAACATGCAACGTTTGCTAATGTTCAGCTTGCGAATGTACTATAACTGTTAATGCTCTGTCATTTGTAGACACCTGCGTGCCACCTGCAGTAGTCTAGAAGTGTTGTCTCATACTGTTTTGTTTGTTTTACATTTGTTGTGATTAGCTATACACATGATCATTACTTTAGCAATATAAAAATGATTGTGTGTGGATATGAGCTGGTGCACTGTGATTACAAGACTGATTGAAATGAATGAGCGACTAATCGGATCAAATAAACATCTTCATGTGCATCTTTCTGTGTTCAGCTGTTCATTGCAGAGCATTCTTTGTCTTGGTTAGAGAAAAGGGTGATTAGCATTGTTTTTGTGCGAAGCAGCCAACGTAGTCCAGACTAATGGGATAATCTGTAAACCCTATATACTCCCTGTCTGGGCGTAAGGTCAGCAACAGGCTGCAGACAAGCTTCACAGTTTACTGAAAGCACTGTCTGCTCAACCTATCAGCTTGGAACAAGACCAACTCTAGTGGCAAAAAACAAATCCACACTACATACTAATACTATACAGTATGTACTACATATTAATCATCATATATGTAATTATGAGTAGCTGTTGTTAGAAACATATATCCCGTGACTTCCTGCACTATAGTGCAGGAAGTCACGGATATATGAATTCATGTTCAGGAGACTCCTTGTGAGATACTGGAGGAGAGATCAGGTACAATATAACTCAGATAGGGCTGCCAAATATTGTACAACTGATCTACTTTATATATATATACTTTATATATTTAACAGAAATAAGTCAGTTTAAGTTAACTTACTTTAATGGGAATGATGTGGTAATATGTTCGTATGAGTAAATGCGTTGTAGATAATTTTGTTAATCTTATTCTTCAATGTTGGATTAAAAGAATCACGTCAGGGCACTTACATTGGGCACCAGTTTTTTTTGTTGTTGTTTTTTTTTACAATATGTTTATTGTTTTTTTTATTTTCATAAACACAATAAGAATAAGAATAACAAAAACTAAAAAAACAACAACAACAAACACTGGTACAGCTCAGATCAAAAAAAATTATATAGGAGGTCATAGGAAATAGTCCATAGTGCAGGGAAGTCACAGGATATATGAGTTAATGTTCAGGAGACTCCTTGTGAGATAATGGAGGAGAGATCAGGTCCAATATAATTCAGATAGGGCTGCCAAATACTGTGGAACTGATCTACTTTGGCATGTAGAATATTTGTGAGATATTCCAAAGGAACCATCTCAAATATGACTTTACGCCAGCCTTGAACAGAGGGTTTCTTATCACTGATCCACTGTAGTAATATATTTTTTCTAGCAGCAAATGTAAGAATGTTATATAACCTTTTGTTGGCTGCAGTAGTTATATTTGTACTACCTAAAATCAAAGACATTGGATTCATTTCTAAATCCTTATTAAATATCTTTTCCATTTCACATAATATTTCAGACCAGTACTTCTGTAATTTATGACAGAATGTTCACTATCAATACATGTTTGCTTAAATCTAAAAGTCTTCATGGTTATCAGTGTCTGTGATGCATACTTTTTTATTTCTGTCTTCTCATCCACCTGACAGGAAGCAAGGCAAAACAGAGGTGAGACAGCTTCATATATAATACTGCACAGACAGCTAAGTGATTTTTTAATTATTGTTTTCACCTATTCTTGCTGCAGTTATTCACAGCTTTACTTGTCATATTTTTTCTTTTTTTCGTCTTTGTTTTATTCCATCATTATAGATAGATGGATGGATAGATAGATAGATAGATAGTAACTTTATTGATCCCGAGGGAAATTCAGCATCACAGTTCTACAGTGCAAAAAATTTTAGTAAAAAGGCAGTAAAAAAGTTAGTAGTACAAAGTACAAAAAAATATACCAGACATAAAAATACAAGGAGATGAAGAAAACTGTTAAAACTGAATATAGTGCAGGGTAACAGCTGTGATACAGGACTATTAAAAAGTGAATATAGTGCAGAAGAGACTGTTAAAAATGAGTATAGTGCAGGGTAACTCCAGTAGCTTACTTATGTGCTGCTGCATTGACCCAACTTCCTCACAGCGATCAATATAGTTTCATGCAGGGATGCACCGATCCAACTTTTTCAGTCCCTGATACCGATAGCGATACCTGATACCAGTGTTTAATTAATAAACTGTGTGCCTCACTGTGTGGAAGTTGCTGGGATCATTCTTTTATGTGTAAGGCAAAATCAGGCTTGATTTAAACATTGCTTTCCTAACTTTGTAAAACCAATGTGACCAATAAATACATAGATATACATTTATTTAATTGTACTTTATAATTCAAATAATGCAGCAACAAATTGGTCAAAACGTAAGCAGTAATTAAAATGACTGTATATAGTATATAAACATAAAATTGAATTGAATAGATCAGCCACATTGTCACAGATATTCAATCCAGCTATTTGAGTCAGGATTGGCCCTATCCAGTATCGGTGCATCCCTATTTTTCCTTTTCCTGTTTGTCTTCCTCGTTGTATCCCATCACTATTTGCTGCTACACTGCCCCAACTTCCTCACAGCGATCAATATAGTTTCATCATATCATATTTAACCTTATCTGATGAATCAAAGAGTTGGTTGTTAATATGACTAGTCTGCAAGGTCTTGACTCAGCTATGTGTTTCTCAGGTATGTTTCAGCCTGAATGAGGAGCTGACAGCCCTGGGCGCTGTGGGGGAGAAGGATGCATCACTGCAGGTCCCAAAGGATCATCCCTTCACCATGCACACAGTGGGTGGACAGACCATGGCGGTCTTCAGCCAGAGCGATTCAGGTCAGTCTTCGACTCGGCTGTTCCGGCCCTTGTCTCTGTGTTTCTCTTGTGCGGGAAAATGTCATCTGAAACACATGTTTGATGAGGGCTGGAGGGTTCAAACTGAAATAGATTTGACAGTATATGATTCCTGCGAAGGTCCACAGGGCAGTGTGGTTTGTGAGATAAACAAATGTCAATATCCGAGACAGATATGATCTAAGATCTAAGACTTTTACTGCAGGTACCTGCAGATTAGTAAATGTAAACCCTCATCCTACCAACCTATTTAACATACAAAGACTACCGACTGGGGTTGGTAACAGTTTATTTATTTTTTATTATTATTATTATTATTATTATTATTATTATAGGAAAGTTACAGTTAATTTGCATATTGTGTAAAACGAATGCAGACAGAGCACATGAGTGAATCTGTCGGCTGCGTCTGTATTTTTCTCCTTCAAAATGACTGACGGAGAGCTCCTACACCCCTGACAGTGTGTGATACTTTAAATTAGGAGCCATGGCAAACATTTGATCTATTCTATTTCATCTATTTGTACTGGACAGGCTGCAACTGAGTACGTTTAACTCGGATCCACGAGGACACCAATATATTTGGTTTTTTTTTAAAAAGCACTAATTAAAACAGAAACAGAATGATATGAGGTCATTAGGAACAAATTGATTGACAAAATCATAAAAAATAGAAAAGTGTTCGCATGTAATAAAAACTGTATTTTCATTGATTCAGAATGAGGATGTTGCTCTCTCCCTGAAAAAAAGGGATAAAATATAAAAAGTTTGAATGCATTATGTTAGATATGAAGTACTAGCTGAGCCTTAGAAAATAGAGGAGATGTTTATTTCCCAGATTGAGTTGTTGTTAAACCAAGTCCTGGAGCTGTTTAGTTGACAACTAACCCTCACAAGGACTTAACTCAGGACAGTGGCACATGACATTACATATTTAACTGCCCTTAGTTCTTCTAGCTTCCAAGGGTTTGAAGAAAGCTTCTGTTGAGAGATTAGACATTGATAGCACTGTAAAATTCATGAGAATACTCAGAGTGGCTTCTGATTTATGGAGGACGTTTGCTGCCAGGCAAGATGTGTCATACATATACATGAGCCAGAGGGATTTGCAGGGATTTGCATCAGACCCAGAGCTTAAAAATAGCTGCAACTGTATGGTTGGGTGTCTATGAGTGTGTGTGACCTGATAAATTACAGTAGATGAGGGTGATACTTTAATCACTTTCATGTGTCAGACCAAGAAAAGTAAATAATAATAATAAAGTAGATTTAATGATTCTTTCGGGGCATTCAAAAGGGTGATTATAGAAATTTAATCTTGTTTTAATTGCGTCTGAAAAGGAATGGAATAAAACGAGAAAGTTCCCATAATTCAGTGATAACTTTCATTCAGTGAGACGGTAAATAAATAGCAGGGTGCCGGCTATTCAAATCAGTAAAATGTCAAAAGCAATTTTGTACCTCCCCGGGGTGCCAGTGCTCAGAAACAATGAAATAACTGCTTCTCACAGTATCTTTCAAGCCCTGCCAAGGGTGCATGTTAATGGGTATTGTTGGCATAAAAACAAAAAGCATGTTTTGAGCATACACTAATCATCTCAAAGTAGTTTGATGCACAAATATTAACTGGATGGCAAGTTACCAAAGCTCTATTCAAAATAGAAAGTGCGAAACCAAATGGAGCAGTGTGCAATTCTCTACTGCTGTTCGGAGTGAAAAAAGGTCGCAAGTGTGACAGGACTTTATATATAAAGAAGCAAAAACATGACATGTTAAAAACAACAGGAACGTTTCTTGGTGATCTATATAGAGTGATCAAATATTCTCAACCTTTACTAAAGTGAACTGCAAAAATGTTCTACATAGAGCTGCAGTAGATTTAACCCTTCAGCAGAATCACAGCATAGCGCAGTGGTTCCCAACCTTTTTCCTTAGAGGACCCCTTTTCTGTCATTGAGTAAACTACCAACCCCTGACTAAGTGACATATTTTATGATTATTTCATATTATATTCAATGCATAACAGTAACAGTACAGAACAACTGATAAACTGTACAGTTAACCCAAATAGTGAACGCAATAACTGCAGGAAGTTTGTGTAAAACGAGCGATTTGGATGAATTTTGAGCAGATTATTTCCTGTGAATATTGCATCAGAGATGAGTTTTCCTGTTATTTTTAGGAACTTTTAATATAATTCTGTCTGTAGTATGTATATATATATATTTTTTTTTATATATATACAATCATTCATACTTATTAGGCTTCTTTTTTTTTACATAATCAGTGGTTTCTTCTACCTGACGCTTGGCCATTGTTCTATTAGCTCTTTGGTTGTTTTAATTGCGTACTTTTCCAATGCAGGATGAGGCTGTTTAGCAGAGAGGGAAGGCTCTGTGAACATAACTTGTATTCAGGTCTTCAACGTGCCCTTTTCCTGTTTATATCTGAAATAATAATCCAAACTTTTAAATAATTGTTTCATTCAGTTTTCTTCACAGATATGAATGAAATGCTGATCTAGGCCAACTGTATATACATATTTTTAAAGTTGTCTTACACCCCTTAAAGTCAAAATGGTCTTGCGAACCCCTGTGAAGCTTTGGTAACCTCAGGGAACCAGTGGCATAGTGAATAGTTCATTATAGTAAAAATGTATGAACAACATAATTGACAGACATTAGTGCAAAACAATAGTGGCTAAATAGACAAATCCAAAATGTTTACAGTTCACGTGAGATATGCTATATTATATTTTTATGCTAGAATTGAAAGTCGTGACACAATAGTAGATGTAAAAGTAAAAGTAGATGTTTTGTTTCTCAGGATTATGAGCTGTTTTCTTTCCCCAAGTGTTTTGTTAGAGTATCGATTTGTCTGCTGTAGTTGGCTTGAAGGGGGCGATGGAGCCAAACCATAATGCCTATGGGTGGTTATAGATTCAGATGTCTTTACCCAGTGCAGTCAACATGTGTTTAAATCAGTTTCCATGCTTGCAGTTAATGTTGCTTGGAGGCATTTTGTTGTTTAAGTGGACAAAGTGCATCTGCGACTAACTAACTGGTTGTTCAGATCTTCAGTGCATCTGCAGTCCTTTTTGTTGTTGTTGTACTGTGATGCAATCAGGGTCTTGTCCAGGTTGCATGTTGCCAGATGTCGAAGAGGATTGCAAAGCCAGCCCACTGTGTGAATAGGTTTTAGTTCAGTAGTGATGAATATATCTATCTATATTTGCTAAATTAAATCCCCGTCAAGCTCTCGAGGTGCACGTTTGTTCCAGGAGCAAAGGGAACTTGTCATGAATGATCACATTGATTTAAATTATGATCCAAGAGAAACAGGAAAACATAAAGATAATTTTCTCATTAAGCAGCTGAGCAGACAGTGAAACAAGACACAGGCAAACCTAGGAGCGCATGAATTAGATTATTTCTGTTGGCAGCAGAGCACGTACAGTAGCAAGAGAAACCTCATAACACACTTGGCAGTAGAAGAAAAACACTGGAGCACTTTTGTTTTGATAGATGTCAGCAATGACATATATTCACTTAAGTTGAGCCCAGTCATACTCTAAACTAACGCTAACTCTGAAGTAATTATACTGTGGATGTAGTGTAAAAGAAAACAAGGAAAGAAAGGAAAATATTGAAAAGTGCACCTTCTGTATTTCAGCCCACAGAAACTAATCAGTTCCCAGTTCCTGTAAAACCGAGTCCACAATGGTCAAATGCATCCTCCAGCATTTTGAGCCAGAGGATATTATGCAATACTCTCAAATGTTTTGATCAAACCTTGTATGACTGTGTAGGAAATTAAATTAGAGTAAAGAGCGGTAGAATTACTAATGACACTTCAGATGAGTAAAAAGTGTGGGATTTGAGACAAACCAGATTCTCTAGTTTGAATTGCATTAAAATTTATACTTTTACGACTGTACTATAAATTTACACAGTAAAATCCCTGGTGTCGCCAATGATTATTATCCAAATCATTGTCTATACTGGTTTGATTCCGACCACAGACTGTATAAAATATAGACCTAGTCTCTGTGACGTCGCCTATAATTTTCTGGAGAGCGGTTGCGAAACTCAAAGTGGGTGGCTCCGGCTCTCGCCATCTTGGTAGTGACGATACAGCCTAACGCCCGACTAATCCAAAAATGGTCAAAGAGGTGGATTGTCGGTGGAGCTGAGGCGGGTCCGGGTGACGCTGCAGAGCAGAAAGCTAGCAGCTGTCAGGCCACCCACCTGTCACTTAAAGCAGCCACGCCCTCAATTATGCCAAACTTTAAGCCTAAATGCAATTTAAACAAGTGAATTATATGAAAATCCACCCCTGTACAGGTGTCATGAACGGGGAAATTAGCTATAGACAAAAAAAACAGGCTGTAAACATGCTTATTTCCACATGGGGGTCTATGTGGATTGACTTGATTTTGGAATCAGCCTCAAGTAGCCATTTGAGGAACTGCAGTTTTTGGTATTTCCGCATTTGCCTCATTTCTCAGCACCAGAGGTTGCCATTTGATTTAGACTAGGACTAGGACTACGTCTTTGTTTCATACCACCCCCTCTTTCTCTCCTGCTCATGTTTCCTGTCTATCTCAGTTGTTTGTTGTCAGTAAAGGCTAAATGCCAACCTTCATTGATATAATAGAAACACCTGTCAGTATAACGCAATACAGTTCAACAGCACCACAAACCGCAGCCTCTAAAATGACCATAAAGTTGAATCGACACCTCTATAAAACTGTTTGAACAAAAACTGAACATTATAATTATGCAACCATGGCCGGAGGCATTATGTTTTTGGGTTGTCTGTCTGTCCGTCCCATTCTTGTGAGCGTGGTCAGAAACGCCTAGAGGGAATTTCCTCAAATTTGGCACAGGTCATTCACATTTTTTGATCATAACTCAAGGATTAGTGGGCTAATTATGACAATTATACACAAATGTCTAATCGGATAAAATGACGAAGTGATGACATTTTGGGCCGACATGGATGTAAACTGCAACTTGACTGGTTGGCGGAGGCATACAACCGCAAGGTGGTAATTCTATTTTTCATTAAGATATGATTTATTGCAGGACTGTGTTATTAGACTGCATTAGTTTTCGCTAGCTGTACCTAATAGACTGGAAACTGAGTGTATATCCTCAGCCCGGATGAAAGACAATTTCATCATATTAGTGCTATGACAAAAGATGGTTTCTCATTAGCTCCATCTCCAGTCATTGTCCGTAAACTGTGCCTCGGAACTGTAATGAAAATTGAAATAAAGCTTTCTCTTCATCAGGGAGCATCCTGCGGCCAAAAGGTTTATTCTATCACCGCCCTCGTGCACTTTAGATTCACCCACACTTACATGTGCATTAATACCTCCTACATGTGATAATGGATTTTTCTCTCTCGGACGTTTCTCTTTTTCAGCAACACTAGTTGAACTACTAAAGCTTTGGGTATTAATACAGATGTTAGAGAGGATCGTCAGTATAATAATCTTGTGTTGGTGAATGTGGAAACATGGCTTTCAGGAGGCGTAGAAAAAAAAACAAAAACAACCTTTTGCTTTTTTTTAAACGTGTTAGCGCTCCAGATGGCTGGCTTGACTGTGAAAGTGCACTGGAAACAAGAAGTAAGATATTGTCCTCTGAGATGTGGTGGTGTGTAGTCTCTATTTACCTGTCCGACACTCGACTCCACCCCCACTCGCCCACTGGAAGGTTTACTGTATGACACCAGTCTCCCACTCACTTTCACAGTCTCGCTCTCTCAAACACACACACACGCACACATACACACACGCACACACACAGCAGCTTTCCTGCCTCACTGTAATGTACTGTAGTGGCACTAGTTTGATCTGCACTTGCACTCTCACTCTCACACTTTTTTGTCTCACACCTACTCGGATTTTACTGATTTTTGACACCTCGGACAGAGCAGGTCTTCAAAAAAGTGAGAAAGCTGATCAAATATATTATTATCAGCCATCAGCATCCAAATAATTACCTTTTGCTCATAAAATATACCTTTTATGTAATCACTTTTAAAACAAAGCATATTTCCCATATCCAATGTATTATTATATCTCATTTTTACTATATAACACATATCACTAAGCTCCTTATAACACTTCACACTCAATATTAAGTGTATAGACTGTTTCAAAGGAATTGTATTGCTAGGCAACAGCTTGGGTCCACTTCCTGTCAGCTTATGTCATTCACATACACTGCAACAGGAAATAAACTGGGGTCGCGTCCAAAATTCCATACTAACATGCTATTTAGTACTCTAAAACAGTATGTGAGATTTTTAAGTATGTCCGAAACCTTAGTATGAAACCAATAGTACACGAATCACATACTATTTTCCAGTGAAATATTACAGTATGCAAAGCTGGACACTACGGCGATCAAATTTAGGCAATAAACTTCAGCAAAGCCAACAGAAAATTAAAGGCAATACATTTACGACACAAATCATACAAATTTCAGCACCTCTAAATGGATAGCGCTTCGAAATGCAATGCCACGGCTAATTGAGTCAATAGAGCACCGGACTAAAAGGAAAGCAACTCTTGTATTTCACATCATTCTGCGTTTTTTATTACAAATTAACCGGTTAATTACCAGTTAATGGGTGTTGGGCTATTGAAAGCAAAATTAACCCAAACAGACATTCCTTATTGTGTTTAAGTATCACATAATTATATAAAACAACTGTATGGCAATGACTTACAGTGCACAATAAGTGACCTAAATTGTTGTGTGACCAAACAAGGCACATGCATTTATTCCTACTTAACCCCCAAAATGGGCTATGCAAGCTCCGTCTATGTCCACTTATTAAGAAGTATGTAATCCAGCCAGCCACACAGTTTCTAATCCCTATAATCCAAACATTTCAGACTCTGTATAATCCATTCCTCCACCTCTGTTACACCAGTATTCATGAGCCAACAATAGCGGGAGGTTGCTAATGGTGACCACCAATGATTGATACGTACACAAATGGTGTCTGACATGGCTTTTGTACTGTAAGGCTGCTAGCTAAATGTTCCTCCATTATTTCCTCCCCTCGTTCTTCTGCTTTGTTCCGGCAAGGACCAGGTATTGATTAAGAGGTTGCTAAGCAACAGGCTTAGTTGCCACAGAAGCGTGCTGTGGAGAACAGAAAGCCAGATGTAATGTACTGCTCTGTTACAGTACGACTTTCCTTCTGCTGCCTCTGTGAAGTTGCAATCCTTAGGTCTTTTTGAAATATCTCAAAACCAGTGTTGCATAGTTTTGTAACTTTGAATACCCATTTTGACACTTTTGTTTTAAATATAGACATTCATTTTAAACAGGCCAACTATTTGTTGGACACTAGAGTGTGACTTTCTGTCAACACATTTCCTTGTTGCGGCATTGATACTGTTCAATCAAGCCCTCTGTGGATATAGACGTTTGTATTTCTGCTTCTTCAATGGATATTTCCTCATAACAATGTTGAACTATAACAATGTCAAAACATTTTTGATGCCAAGATTAAACAAGTTGCCATGCCTACAATTTTATTTGAGACCAATCTAATAACCAAAAAGAGACCCAAAGCTCTATTTCCCCAGTCATGCTGCTACAACCATTACTGATATCGTATAGTTAGTTGCTTACATAGATACGTTTTTATGTCACAAATGATTATATTATATTATTTGAATATGAACTAGGGCTGTCAATCGATTGAAATATTTAATCGCGATTAATCGTATTATTATCCATGATTAATCGTTATTCATTTGTAATTAATCACACATTTTATATCTGTTCAAAATGTACTTTAAAGGGAGATTTGTCAAGTATCAACATGACAGTATTATCAACATGGGAGTGGGCAAATATGCTGCTTTATGCAAATGTATATATCTATTTATTATTGGAAATCAATTAACAACACAAATCTTTCTTCTTTTTTTAATAATTTATTTGATTATTTTACTTCCTAATTTAAATTATTTGCTTTTATCAGTAGCATATTTGTGGCAGTCATGTTCTCAGATGTATTTTAATGAACTTATATGTTCTATAGATGTGTGTAGTGAGAGTTGGAAGTTGGGAAAAAAGTTAATTTAAAAAAAAAATAAATAAACTACTTTATTTCCTTACATTTCTGGCATTTAAGTCACAGTACAAGATGGCATTCAGCTACACATGTGGAGGTGCACAGAGAGGCATTCATTGCCAACTGGTGATGTAAAACTATATTAAAATATCCAACGGCATTTTCCATATGATTTAAATGTTTTTTTTTTTTTTTTCAGTGATTTATTTATTTTTTGCTGTGATGGCAAAGACAAAAAAACTAGCAGAAACACTGTTTATCTTGATGAACCAACTCCTAATAATTGCGTAACGGTAGTGGTTGGAAACACACAAAAATTAGTAGCTTCTTTTAAAGTTAAAATTTGCGCTACAATTGGATGTAAACCTGGCTTGTAACAGAAAACGTCCAGAACCAGTGGCTTCTCACTTTACACCTCTTTTGAAGTTAAAATTTGTGCTACAATGGGATGTAAACTTTGAAGTTTTGCTGACAAATACTCTGCTGTTACTCCAACCAGGAAACAACCATTCATTCACAAGAACAACACCAGAGCAGAGATGTGGTCTGGAATCAGGCTAAATATAAGAGGTAGACATTCAGTAATGTTTGCGTAGTTTGTTTGGATGGGGATAAACTGCTGTTGTCCTGCTGTGTTATTTGAACTCCCTGTTGCATCATACACAAAAGCATTGGAAATGTGCAGGCTGTTGGATCCTGTGCAGACTGTCGTAGGTGTTTTATTGAAGGAGTGTGTCTGGCTTAGCTTTGTAGGTTCATTCCAAAAGTGTGGCTCATGAATTGCTGAGGGTTTAAAGAGGAATATCTCTTGACTCGATACCTCTTGTAAAAGCATGACTTTGTAGTCAGACGACACTAACAACACATGCTTTCAGGACTATATTTGACTTCTTTCACAAGGATTCAGCAGTGTGAATTGTTGGCATTCATCAGCTCTCGGCAGCTCCTCTGGCTGCACTGGAGGTTGTGCATTAATAGCTGTATGGTTTGGACTGTTTCCACGGCTGACGTCACGAAGCAGTCGTGATGTTTTGTTAAAAGTTAAGGCTGTGTTCTGCCAACTAACTAATCCAATGGGAGGCTTTAAAGTTCCTGCAGTCTGAAGGCTCCAACCTCTTGGGTATTCTCTCTGTCAGAGCTGTTTGAAGTTGTCGGCTCT
>CAKAOH010004520.1:0-16522 GCA_916701665.1 Sebastiscus tertius
GGGCTTTTATTTTGAAATGAAAGCAGGAAGTGTTGATTTAAAAATAAGTCTTTACTTTTTTTCATCTCTGTAACATATTCTACAGATAGACATTGAAACTGTAGTAATGTTGCTGATATGATGTCAATATACAGTCAATAGATCACCTTCACCATCTGTTGCTGCTGTGAAATGCGCGTGGCACGCGTCAAAAATAGGCAAGACCTCTATTCTCTAGAAGAGACGCAGCTGAGACGCACCTGTTAACACGGACGCCAAAACAGAAAACAACAGGTAACGCAGCCGCCATGCGCGCCTGCCGTTCCTTGTGTGTCCCAGGGCTTATAGTGTCATTAAAAGCGCCCTCCGACAGGCACTGAGTCCAGCTATAGCTTGCTGTCTCCTCATCTCCCGTCCTCTACCCTCTCTGATCACCTGTCTCTCCTCCTTTGCTGTCTCATTCAGACCGTTCAAAGAAAATCACTACTTTATCCTAAAGCCCACATTATTGCGTTTGTTTACGTAGCTTCTGCTAGCTAGCTAGCTACCGTCTCAACATTAGCAAACTAAAACTACCGTCTCGAAAACATACACTAGAGACATTATGGGCCTAACGTTACCTGTGTTCTCCGTTAACTAACTAACTAACTCACTGGGTTATAGTCCCAAGCAGACGGACACCACGGTGTGACAACTGGCCCCTGCCGCTGACAGCACCCCGACGAGTCGGTCCGTGTGCATGTCGGCTTGGGAGTATAACCCAGTTAGTTAGTCATTCAGTTAGCTAGGACAACCGGTAACATTAGGCTGATAATGTCTCTAGCGTTTGCTTTGGAGATAAGTTTTATTTTGTGACGGTAGTTTTTGTACGCTAATGTTGAGCCTCTAGCTAGCTAGCTAGCAAGCAGAAGCTACCGGCCAGCTACGTAAACAAACGCTATAACGTGGGTTTCAGAATACAGTAGTGCTTTGGCCGTTTATTTTCTTAGCGACCCTGTCTTTGGACGGTCTGAATGAGACAGCAGAGGAGGAGAGACAGGTGATCAGAGGGGAGAGGACTCGGTGCCTGTCGGAGGGCTCTTTCAATGTCACAATTAGCTAGCGCTGATGCAGTGATCTCCGTTTCAGCGTCAGTTTATGAAATGGATTGTTTTGTCCTTGATTTTAACATTGTAAAACTCTACCATTGTAGCTGTGTAACTGAGCCGAGCCAACCAACCTTGTGATGACACAGGCTAGAGTAGCCTACTGCAACATGGCGGCGCTCTTCCCATGAAAGTTAAAACAGATCTTCTTTTTTCTTTTAAAGGTCCCATATCATGCTCATTTTCAGGTTCATACTTGTATTTTGTGTTTCTAATAGAACATGTTTACATACTTTAATGTTCAAAAAACCCTTTATTTTCCTCACACTGTCAGCCTGAATATGCCTGTATTCACCCTCTGTCTGAAACGCTCTGTTTTAGTGCATTTTGACAGAATGGCAACAGAATTGTGTTGCTAGGCAACAGCTTGGGTCCATTCTTACTTCCTGTCAGCTGATGACATTCACATACACTGCAACCAGGAATAAACTGGTACACATTTAGAATGTTTATGTTTAAAATTGTGTCAAGGGACTAAATATTGTATATTCGTGACATCACAAATGGGCAGGAATCCTGACAGCTTGTTTCAAATGCAGAGTTTCTGAGTCTCTTTTATAATATGGGACCTTTAAATGCTAACATTTGACATGTGTATTATATAATTGTTCATTAGAGTGGAAGTCCATTTAGTAAACCAGCTTAACTTGGTTGAATGTTTCATTTCCACTTTAATATGTGTAAGACAATGAGAATGGATAACTCCCAAAACCCAGAACTAACTCTTCAAAGAAACCTGTTCCATCCATTCACTGTAATCATTGGCTTGATCATTTATCAGAAATTCTGTGAATAAGATGACTTTTAAGAAACAGCTGAATAGATAGCTAATGAGGCTAGACTGACTCATACAGGGTTTATATAGTTTATTATGACAGGATTATAATGGGGAGGTGGTGTTCTATTTGGCGTGGTTATGGGCATGTGTATGCTGCAGCACTGCTGATTATATCACAGGCTAGTGCTGTTTTATTAGGCAGTAAATACATATACTACCTAGTCATGTGTATGTATGCGCATATAATTATATTCAGTTATGTTTAATTAATCACATAAAATTGTTCTAGTTTATGTTCTGATAACAGAAAACAAATAAATAAATAAACAGACAGGAGTGCATGCAAAGGAAAAAAAATATGCATAAAAATGTCCTGGTAACAAACGGTTGGCAATATAAGCAGATGCTGGTGCGAGGCAGAAACACTACAAGAGTCATAAAGGCTCTGTGGCCAGAAACACTACCCTGGACTTTGAGAAGCAAATTAAAAAGAAAAAATATATATAGATAAATATATGTTACTAAAACTAGATCATGTCTTTCCACTGCTTAATGATCTGTTATTCATTTTCCTTGTGTTTTATTAGCTTATAGGGCTGTATTTTTTTTTAAATGGGGAAATGGTTTGTTTGTAATGTTCAGTAAAAAATCGTGATAAGATCAGGGATCGTGATCCTGCCTGAAAAAAATCTTGATATATTTTTGCTGTAGCACCCACCCCTAATACAATATATAATTTATGAACTAATTATTTCATATTAAACAAACTAATGATAAACTAAGATTACAGGTCCCATATTGCAACAAGTCAGATTTTCATGTATTTTATATTATAGAGCAGGTTTAAATGCTTTATAAATACTGTTAAATTTTGAAACGCTCAATATACGGAGAAATACACAATCCATATTCAGAAATTGTGAGTTTGAAACAAGCCATTAGGATTTCTGTCCATTTGTGATGTCACAAATATACAATATCTAGACCATTACATGGTTTTAAACGTAAATATTCTAAATGTGTCCCAGTTAATTTCCTGTTGCAGTGGATGTGAATGACATCAGCTGACAGGAAGTAAACATTGACCCAGACTGTTGCCTAGCAACACAAATCCATTGCAATTCCTTTGAAATGCAACAGAACGGAGCATTTCAGACAGAGGGTAAATACAGGTATATTCAGGCTGACAATACGAGGAAAATATAGGTTTTTTTTAACCTTACAACATGTAAACATGTTCTAGTAGAAACACAAAATACAAGTATGAACCTGAAAATTAGCATGATATGGGACCTTTAAATGAGATGAAATGATAGCATTACTAATAATTAGTAAACATTATTTATTATTATTTTGTTGTTTATTAACAGTAAAATAACTATTAATCAAGTTTAATTAACTATCAATTTACCATTTATAAACGATGGTTGTTATAAAGTGTTACCTCCATCTTTAGTAGAAGAAAAGTTTGTGGACAGCAGACAACGAACTGTGACTGTTGCAAAGTCTGAGGATAATCAAGCTTCACAGTCAGAATGCCTCAAATTTAGCAGATTTTTGCTTCAGAAAATGCCACAAAAATATACTATGCGATTGTATTATATAAATTGCAATATGAAACGATTATGTAACTATTATTTTTCTACAAGCAGTCTTTGTGTCATAGCAGCAAGTTCTCCAGAGTGTCTCTGAGAGAAATGATATGAAAGTGAGCTGAACAGCACTGACTCTGAAGACAGAGGAGGGACTGGAGACATTAAGTAGGAGTTATCGGTTGTATTGCTCCTATAAATCTTACACAGACTGAATGGTGCAATATACCCTGCAACATGAGTTGACTGCTTGGGCATGAAATTGAAAAACAAAAGTGAACAGACTTTATTGAGCTATAGTTTTTAAGTAAATTCTGTAATAGTTTTGATGAGGCTAATGGTTAATTATTATTATTTATTTATCAAATAAATTCATCAATAAATCATTTGGAAAGAAGGTTTAGCATATTTTCACTGTAAGCTTTCAGTAAAAAACAATTCACACCTACAGTTACACCTACTGCCTTTCTTTATTTAAGATATCCCCTCTTCGCTAGACGGATCTGTTCAATCCGTCCGTCAATTTGTGAGTTTACCCGGCTCTATTTTGAAAATGTGTCAATTGCAGGCCACTGCACCTCAGAGAAGGCAGACAGTAATAGAGATATGTGTAGGAGGAAACAAGTTCTAACAATATTGCTGCATTTCCCTCTGGTCCTAAAGAGGTCATAGAGTACTTAATATAGCAATGGAGCAAGAGTCTTGAAAATTGGTCTACTTCACATTTACCTTGAAATTGTGCAGATTTCCTAACCCACATTATGACATTTTCATAACATTTTCCACTTACGTTATCATTTTTAATTACCAATAACCAAAACCATGACATTTTCAGATGCCTGTTTCATACATCTAAACCTACCCAAAGGTGTTTTAAACTAGGCATTAACTTTGACTAACTACTTCCGAGTAGTCATGAGTCTGAATTGCAATTTTTCAGCATTTCATTAAGAATGTGGTTAGAATGCAGATTTAAAACAAACATTAAAAGGTCCCATATCGTGCTCCTTTTCAGGTTCATACTTGTATTTTGTGTTTCTACTAGAACATGTTTACATGCTATAATGTAAAAAAAACAACTTGATTTTCCTCATACTGTCTGCCTGAATATACCTGTATATTCACCATCTGTCTGAAACGCTCCGTTTTGGCTCATTTCAACGAAATTGCAACAGAATTGCGTTGCTAGGCAACAGTTTGTGTCCATGTTTACTTCCTGTCAGCTGATGACATTTACATACACTGCAACCGGAAATAAACTTTAGGTTTTAATAAACATTAGGCTCTTTAGTTGCTAAATGCTCCGGTATGTTCACTAGCTGGTCACTAATGTTGTCTGTCTGCTGTTTGGTGCTGGGCAGGTAGTGCATAATGGTTTTATAAGATTTGGTCTTACCAAAACATATCAAAACAAGCTGAAAGACACTAAAACTGTCTGCCGAGCTGGGGGGAACTGCAGAGTCGTGTAATAATTATCTTGGTTCGTTCAAAAGTAACGCGAGAGGGGTACCCCGTGCGTCAGTCTCCGATTGCCGAGGGGCGCTGACCAAGCAGCAGTATTTGACGAGTTGGGAGTGAGAATGTGTTGTTGATGCGCATCTTCGTTACACATTGCTTGAGGGAACTACAATATTAGGTATTCAACCGTCACTAATGCTAAGATGCTAACGCAGCTCCTCAGGGTTTGAAGCTGTTGTTTTAATAATCTAACTAGTGACAACACATGAGTTAAGGTTGTCAGAACTCTAGCTGTTGGTAGTTGTTGATTTTGCTTGCCGATATGCCGAATTGTCATTTTATGGGTTATTGTTGTTCGGACGATTAAAGGGACTGTTTGTAACTTCTTACACGTATAAATCATTGCTGGTCGGTGTCTCATGCGTGCTCCCGTGTGTCTACGCTGTTCAGACTCAGACTCCAACACAAACTCCAGTGAAGCACCAAAACCTCTTGGTTGTATCTAGTGAAGCCCGTCTGTTAAACAGTGTTGGCCGCGGTCGGAGGACGCGGGGGAGACCGTAGCTTTGGTCTCCAGGACCGGAGTCTCTGCTGTACTCTGCTCCTCTGCCTGCCTTCACTCACACACCATGCTCGTTCTCGCTCTTTCGCTCCACTCTCACGTGCATGCTGCTCACTCCACACTGCAGAAGAGTTAGTTTAGCTCTGAGAATATCAAGTGAATATTCAGTGGACGTTTGTTCAGAAATAACTGCTGCAGCTCCTCCAGACCAACAGAGGTTTCCCGTGTCTTGTGAAGTGACGGGGCTCCGCAGAGAGAAACGTTATCGTCTCCGACCAAAACTCCGGTGTCTCCCCCGTTCCCTCCCACCGCGGTCGGGAGGCTGAGGCAGGAAAAGCCAACACTAGGATCAGCATTGATTCATGGAGAGACCTTGGTCTGGTCAGCTAACATTACTGCCAAGCAGCTGAAATATAGAGTGATATTGTGCTTTTAGCTGACGTGTGTCGCCTCATTGTTTTGAGCGATGCTCCTTCATGTCTCTGTAGAGCGAGCACAAGTGCGAGCAACAGGACGCTGACTTTCGTTGACTTAACGGCCACAGGTGTCGCTGTTAACAAGACATTTCTGATTCTTACAAACAGTCCCTTTAAGCTAAGACAACTAATATGTGCTAACGTTAGTTGTCACTTGTTGCGACTGTAAATATTCACGTACACTGCAGCCTGATGCACACCGGTGTCGGCTAGCGAAGGCAGAGGCAGCCTCCGTCAAACTCAACCGTTTATCCGTTTTTCCCACACTAACTGGCAACCGGATCACTGACGACACAGAGATACCACGTGATACCAACGTTGTTATATTATTAGCTCACAAGCCTTGTTAGAAGTGGGAACCAAACGTCAGATATCTTCCACAGAGATAAACAAAACTATTTTTTTAAATTTTGGACCCATCAAAAATTGATTAATTCACAATCATATAATTTAAAAAATACTTTTATTCTGCACCTTTCTAAAAGCTCTGGAGATGTTTTATTTTTTTAAAAAAAATATAGGTCTACATGGAAATGTTATCAATAAGACCTTTAACCAAATGATTTGACTTGATCACAGACCGCAGCATCTTGTCTGCAGCTTTCTCCCCTAACATCCCCTCAAACAGTGAGATTTGATCGCTGCTCTTTCCTTTTGTCATTTCCCCTCTGACTGTGGGCTTCAGCACCAAGCTTCTCCCTTTAGATCTGGACTCTAGGGTAAGCAAATCCAGTATAGCTTCCTTTTCTGTCAAATTGCACACCCATGGAGCTGATGTGGTGAGACGCCTCTGACATTTGCTGCTATACTGTAAATGTTTGGCTGTAAAATGTAAAGCAGATGCCTATAAGATGGCGCTTTACTCTGAATAAACGTTGAAAAACTAAACGACAATGCAACTTTTGCCTACGGGTAAAAAAGACAATTTGAAACACGCTAATCTTGCAACACTTTGAACAAAGAATATTAATGTTTCCATATCTATATTTTTCCATGTTTCCAACCTGCCTTACTGCTGTTGACATTTTTTTTCTTATGCCATGCACTCCCCCCCGCCTCCATCTGTTCAGGTTTGTTATTAAACCTGCTTCCATTAGCATCTCTTTCCTCATGCATTATATATATTCCACATCTCAGCGACATGTCTGCTGACTTCCCCTCTGTGTACCCTGGAGGCTTGGACGGCGCTCCCCCGCTGAATCTCCGGCACGCTGTTTGGATTCATGTGGGGAGCTCCCCAGAGAGGAGCACCAACACATACAGCTGTGTGACTGTTCATACAGTAATGTTTTCACCCCATGACAAGTGCTCCTGACTGCAATAATAAACAGCACGGAAGTGAAGAAAATGGAACTTCAAGTTACTTAAAAATAAATCGGTTCATCCTGTTTACTTTTATTGTGTATATTTATTTACACATAGACATCAGACCGGTACATACGGGTACTTCACAAAAAAGACAAGGCCGTGCCCCCTTTTTTCCAAAGACTTCGATGCAATTTGACGTATGTTTGGATTGTAATTTTGACAAGTTCGTATGCATTCATCTCTCGTCATACAAACGTTTGTTTTATACACGTCTAATAATTATTTTGTGACCTTGCTTGAACCTGAGAGTTCGAGATATCTTAATAAATTAAGATTGATCACCACCATGTCCCTTCAGTCCTCCCCCATCCAACACAGCTGCCGGATATTGCTTATCCAGACTTCTATGCATATCTGATTGAATCCCGTTAGCCTAAGTGTCGTCTGTAAATAACCAACGTGTTAATAACCAACTGTTTGATCTATAGGCTGAGATTTAGTTGGAGACGACAGTCTGATGCTGATGTCTGATGCTGCTATAACATTAATGTATGAGTGTGTTTCAATCCACGTACTTCCTGAAGTACACTTCAATGTAGTGCACTCTGCACTTACTTGAGTAGTGTGTATTTCAACGGGGTAGGGTCGTCTCAAATGGATTACTCTGCGGCGCACTTACCGGAATTGACGATCGCAACATTTCAACGCGGCTCGCTACCCGCCAAAATATGTTCTTCTTCTTCTGGGTTTTATGGCAGCTGGCATCCTATGTGTTACACTGCTGCCTCCTTCAGGTTTTACCCGTCCACTACCGACCAAAATATCCACCTGCTTCATTGAAGAAAAAAATGAAAGCGGAGTGGAAATTACGTTTCCAACGTTGTCGCCTACGTCTACGATGTGTCCTCCTGTTGGCTGAAAATGCACCGGTATGTTTACGTATTGTATTGTTTTATTCTGTTATCTACGTATGTTTGAATAGTGGTCGTGGGCCTGCCCCTTCCGCTACGTAGCCAAGATGGCGACAATTAAGTGTGAAAAGTGTCCAGCGTTCCACACTCAACGATCTGACCGTTTTGAGTACAACATCCGGGTACTTTGAGTGCACTGCATTTTGCCGTACTTCCCAGTGAGAACGCACTTATGCACTCAAAATAGTAAGTGTAAGTACAGAAGTACGCGGATTGGAACACACTCTATGACTGTATTACTGCAGCGGCCTCCCACTCAAGCTAACGTTAGCTAGCCATGCTAGTCACAGTCGCCAGCATCATTTAGCCATTTACCGCACTGAAAGTGAATATTCACGTATCATATGTGCCTCAAATCTCATTGCGAAAGCCTCAGTTAACCCGCTACACAACAACTTTTCAGCAGCTTCTATTTTCTCTCATGTGACGGCGAGTTTCTTTCCCCCAAATTGATGCACAGCCTCGGCGATGACGCCATGCTGGTCTCGTCTATAGTTGGAGCCATAGAGCTCCTCTATTATATAATTTTTAGGACATGGCAGGGGAACAAATTGGAGATCATCAGGACACCCGCCACTTTGGCAGGCAGGGAAACTCTAGTGATGGAAATAGAGAACCGTAGTTGTCCGATTCCTTGGCATCTCATGGCTCCTTGACTATAGACTCCTCTTATTGATGTTTCCGACAGTTACGCTGCACAATGACGCGTCCGCACGCTTGTATCATGTTTCAGTTTGTTTTGGACGGGAGCCACGATGGAGAGAAAAAAAGCACTCAACAGCGTGGCTCTACTAAACCTGATGAAACGCACCCTATTTTTCCCTGATAAAGCTTCACTGTGAACAGCAAATCTGTGTCTAAATCAACAGGCTGAGAGTTAGTAACGTTAGCTGTTAGCAGCAGGTGGGCAGCACAGTCCTGCTTCGTTAAAAATGACTATTGGCTGAAGGTAAATTACAACATCATCATGATGCGTTCAAATGTAATCTCGTAAAATTAGGTTTTTGGCATGAATAAATTCAGTTGTTTGAAGGAGGTGTTTTCACATCAATATAAAATAGATATTAAAGAGGGAATTATGACCTGTTTAACTTCATAACAACTTACCAAGATTTTTTTAATCAAAGCAAATATTTAAATAATCATAATCACTTGAATTGTGTGTTTTTTTTTGCAAATAACCATTATAGATGACAATAACAAAGTGCAGTACAGTACTGTGTACAGTACCCTCCCTCCCCCCCAAAACAGGGCTCCCCCAGAAGCTACGGTGTAATTGGAACACTGTAATTTACCATCTATGTAATGTTTTTTAAGTTAAATATATCAAACATTGAATGACATCAGATCTAAAATGTTATTCTTTCATTTAGGGCAGAGATTTCAAAAGTGTCAGATAAAATTTCTGAGTGGTAGACAAAAAAAAAGTTAATTTCAGACCCTGCCTGCCAACATCTACTGTCTGATTATCTGCTGCCTTAAACTTGATGAATAGCCTATTCAGTAGGTCAAGGGTAAACTTTGACTTGACAGCAGTGGAGAACCTCGGGGAGGACCTACGATAGATCAAAAACAAATTTTGGGAAAAGTATTACCTCTCATTTTATAACTAATTATATTCTGAAAATCATTTACTAAAAATCTCCAAATTAACCTTCCCTGTACCACTGCAAATTGGGATGGTACCTTGGTGAAATACTAGTAAAAAAGCATGTCAGAAGGCTCTATGATTGCTGATCCCATTATAATTTGGATGGCCTCGCTAATCTAACTATAAAGTAAGGTATCTTTTATTTATTTATTTAACCTTTATTTAACCAGGAGGTCCCTTGAGATTAAAATCTCTTTTTCGAGGGAGACCTGGCCAAGATGACACACCATTACAAAGTTACAAAAATTATACAGTGGAGCATGCTAAAACAGACAAAAGACAACAGATACACAATACAGAGTCCAGTTTAGGAATAGCAATTACACTCTTCAGTTACACAGTTTTTTATCAGAGCTTTGAACTCTCCCAGGGAGACAAAATCATGAAGCTGTAGTGTGTTCTGAAGGTTATTCAAAGACCAGGGCGCAAAATAGGAGACAGCTGCTCTACCAAGTTCCGAGCAAATCCTCTGTACCTGGTAGAGCAGCCTTCAATTAGAGCGAAAGTTCTAATGGCTGTTGGTGAGTGATAGGAGATTACACAGATATGAAGGGAGTTTGCCCAGTATGGCTTTGTAAATAAAAATATACCAATGCTGCTGTCTCCTTAGGCTCAACGAAGACCAGGAGACCAGATCATAAAGTACACAATGATGTGTACGGGATAATGAGTTAGATATAAAACGCAGAGAACTGTGATGCACAGAATCTAGGCAGCAAAGTGTAGGGGAGGCAGCATGCATGTAAATAATGTCCCCATAGTCTAAAACACTCAAGAACGTAGCCTGCACAGGAGTTTTCCTAATTGCTAATTTAAGGCAGGCCCTATTTCAATAATAATAACCCAGCCTAACCTTCAGTTTCTTCACTTGGTTCTCAATATGCACTCTAAAAGAGAGCCTGTCATCCACCCAAATACCTAAGTACCTGAAGGATGATACTCTTTCAATGGCGTCCCCTCCTAAGGTATGAATGCCAACATTATCTGAGATCTGGGAGCGAGCTCTGGAAAAGATCATGAATTTGTTTTTTTTAGCATTAAGAACCAAATTTAGACCATATAATGATGCCTGCAGCTGTTGAAAGGTAGTCTGGAGCTCATTAAAAGTCTGACTCAGAGAAGAGGCAACTGTAGGCAACAAAACTACCTAGTTAGGTTTAAGAAAAGAACGACTTGGTTAGGTTGAGGGAACAAAACTACTTAGTTAGGCTTAGGAAAAGATTGTGGTTTGGGTTAAAATAACTCTGGAAGTGGCGTAACTTAAGTACAGAAGTTACGCGAAAAATAAATCAGCATTAACATTGGGTTTCACACAGGGTACGAACGTAATCGGTGAACTTCTGTGTTGTGCTGGTCAGATAGTAAAGATGCCGTGACACCGGGATCTCTTCATGGTTGGCCTCTGTTTATCATGATAAACATAAGGAAACAGAACCTCCATGTTAAATCGACTGTTTAGGGATCCCAGTATGCAGAAATATTCAAACACATCATTTTTAGAAGAGGCAAAAATAACATATTTATACTGCATTCAAAGGCTGCATGGTTATTGCCCCAAACTGCATGTGATTATCATAAAGTGGGCATGTCTGTAAAGGGGAGACTCGTGGGTACCCAGAGAACCCATTTACATTCACTGATCTGGAGGTCAGAGGTCAAGGGACCCCTTTGAAAATGACCGTGCCAGTTATTCCTCGGTCCTTTAGTGTGACTTTGGAGCTAACAAAGTATCACATGGTTGGTACTGATGGATTCATCAGATTCATACCAGTATCGGATTATTCTTCTGCCTTTCTTTCGCACATCTTCCAGACTTTATTTTGGACAATTTTCAGGCACGTTTCAGACTTTTTTCGGACATTTGTGGGATTTTCTTTTTTACATTTCTTTTGACAATTTTCTGACTTTTTATCGGTCACTTTTTTTTCATATTTTAAGACATGTAAGACGAGTAAGACATCCAACCTATCAGCTGGTTGGGTGTCTGTTAGCTCTAGGCTACAGGACGCCGGTCTGCTTTGTCGTCGTGGCTACAGGACGCCGGTCTGCTTTGTCGTCGTGGCTACAGGACGCCGGTCTGCTTTGTCGTCGTGGCTACAGGACGCCGGTCTGCTTTGTCGTCGTGGTGAGCGACGTCTTTCTGTTGATTTTGATGGTGCTCATCCGCCCGTCGCTGCTCCTCCTCTCAGTGTTTGCTCCTCTCGTTGTGGCCTGCCTGATGCTGCACAGCCTCCTCGGGCTCAGCTGGGCCCGGAAAGCCTTGCAGAAGATGAAATAGATGAGCGGGTCCAGGCAGACGTTGAGAACCGACACCAAGACGGTAAGCTCCTTCAGGTAGAAGAACGCCTGGCTCAACGAGCACTGCTTCAGGAACGTGTAGGGAAGGCGAATCAGGTGGTACGGGACGAAGCAAACGCAGAAGACGGCGACCAACACCAGCATGTTCCTGCGTGACTTGGCAAGCTTCTTGGAGCCGGAGGACGCCGGCTGCCTCTGCTGTGCCAGCGCCAGCCTGCGGGAGGTGCTGTAGTAGAAGAAGACCAGGGAGACGAGGACAAGCAGGAAGATGGCGGCGGAGCAGGCGTGGATGAACCTGTAGAACATTTTGAGCTGTTGGCTGTGCAGGACCTCACAGCTCACGTCGACGGGGACGGAGGATAACGATTGCTGGGTGACGAGCGACAGGGTGATGTAGGTGCTCATCGTGGCCAAGAGGAAAACCCAGGTCGCCGTGGAGATGATGTGGGCGGCTCGCACCGTCTGCAAGACGTGAGTTCCTATAGGATGGACGATCTTCAGATACCTGGAGAGAGACGAGAGGCGGGTGTCAGGAGAGGAATCATAAACACTGTGGCTGTCATAAACCCACGATTATGGTCAACACATTCTGACCCCCAATTCGCCAAATACCGCCGCTTGGTCAGAGCCCCTCGGCATCACAGACCGACACATGGAGGTACCCCACTTACGTTACTTTTGGACGGACCTTGGACGGCGTGTCAATATGTGCTCGTTACGTGTATAGTGTCCTTTCAAAATAAACTTCCGTTTTCACAGGAAGTTAGGTTTAGAGAACACAACCACTTAGTTAGGGTTAGGACACGGTCGTGTTTGACGTTAACTTCACTGACTAACGACTCACGTGATTAGTGACACACATGACTAACGACTAACGGGACTGACAATACTAACGACTCTTGTGACTCCCGGGACCGATGATGCTAATGACTCACGTGACTTCCAGGACTGACGATACTAATGACTCACGTGACTTCCAGGACTGACGATACTAATGACTCTAGTGACTCTCGGGACTGACAATACTAACGACTCACATCACTCCCGGGACTGATGATGCTAACGAGTCACCTGACTAACGACTCACCGGAATGACGATACTAACAACTCACATGACTCCTGGGACTGACAATACTAATGACTCACGTGACTGACGATACCAAACGACTTACGTGACTCCGGGACTGATGATACTAAATGACTCACGTGAATAACGACTCACGTGACTCACGGCACCAACGATACCGATGAGTCATGTGTCTAAAGAGTGACGTGACAAAATAAGTCAACGTTACTTTTAGTTTCACACGGGACAGGAACGGCGGTCTCCTGGCTGAAAGTCTTGTGTTCATTCTAAGATCCAAACTGAGCATTGACCTGCCGGGACATCAAGTACAAGATCTGGTTTTTAGTTCAAGCACTCATGAGATCACCTTTGCTCTACAACTCTAGACACAGCCTGGTTCTCCTCTCTTTGAAACGCTAAATGTTTTTTTGTGTTTTCTGCATTTTATCAAACGAGAAAAGAGCAGCTGGAAAAGGTCTGTTTATGTTTGTTGTCACTCATAGAAGCTGTTTTTATGCAACATGAAATCTACCTCAAAGGGGGGAAGTCAGAAGGCCCTCAGCTCTGAAAGCAGACGGCGTGTTCTGAAATAGTTACCGCCGTCAGACTAATGTAATCTACAGACACAACACACTCTCACACACAACTTGTCACATCGCTCCCTTATTGAATCAGAACCATTTTAAGATTGGGTCCAAACATCTCAACACCTCCTCTGGTGGTGTGACCTTGCCAATCAATCACAGGCTATACTCCTCCAACTCCAACCCTTGCTCATAGCAGGTCTTCAAACTCAAATTATATCTGTATAAATGACATTATTTGTTCTGTTGGAGACTCGTCTATCCGCCTTTATGATGACGACACAGTCCTTTATGACTATGACCCAGATGCAGAACTTACATCACTTCAGGATAGCTTCCTTAGGGCCCAACAGGCCTTCTCCTTCCTAAACCTCCTGCTAAACAACGCCAAGACAAAGGTCATGTGGTTCTGAAGGAAGGGTTCTGTCCATGCTCCTTACAGTCTGAGATATCTGGCTATTCTACACCAGGTCACTGAGTACTATGCCAACATTTAATAGCTAAGCTTGACTATCCGGAATTAACATTAAAGATATCCACAATTACATTGTGACACGTCAGAATTCTTATTCCAGATATCTATAAGGTCATTCTGACTAGTCAAAACAACAGTTAGAGATATCTGTAATTCAGTTCTGACTATTCTAAATAACAGTTACAGATCTGAAACCTCGTTATGACTAGTCATGACGTTGCTCATCAAGACTTCCCACTGGTCCAACAAAGCATCTGATCAGTGTCAGCAGGAGCTTTTGCTAACTTGGATAGTCTCTTTCTAACCGTAGTGAGGTAGACAACGAGCTACACAACCTCATTTTAATCACAACGAGCCTTTATTCCTCCGAGCTGGACACGTAACATCAGTCTCTACGTGAAGCCGGCTGTGAGACGAGTGGTTCAGGGACCGCTGTGGATCAGATAGTTAGAAAATAACATGAAATAGAAAAAGAGCTCATCATCGAGGAGTCTGTGGCCAACGAGAGCTTTGTTCACTAGAGTTGTAGTAGATATTGTTGTGCAGTGCAACGTCTTTTCACCTCGTAACAACTCTAATTCTAGATATCTGTAATTACATTCTGACTATCTGTAACTCCAGGTAGAGATCTCTACAACGTCATGTTGACTAGTCGAAATTTAATTTTAGATATGCGTGCCTGTCTGCATTTCTTTTATGCAATGTTTGTAATGAATGCCAGTGCTGTCTTTTTAACTTTTAATATTTCTTTTTACCCCCTACCCTTCTCCCTCGAGAGGCTTTGTAAATAAGAATTTGTCATGAATTGACTTACCTGGTTAAATTAAGGGTAAAAAAAAATAATAAGCTGTCCTCATGTTCCTCTGAACTCAAACATTAATTATGTTTTATCTTCTCTGAGAAACTCTGACAGCTACTGACTATCTGCAGCTTTATCAGTGTTACAAAACCACATCCTGATGCTTTTTAAGCATAAATCTCACATCCTCATAGTGACACAAAAAACAGCTCAGTGTACCTGCGGAGGTAACATATTTATAGTCAGAGTTCTTATCTTGTTTCACATCTTCATAACAGAATGTAAAGTCTGAGCTATTAAACTCGTCACTGTCATTATCTCAAAGCTTTAACTCTGTAGTTGCTGCAGGTTGTGAGTGTTTTCCGAATGCACTGTTTTATTGTTTGAAATGTTAATTCAGTTCTCATTATTAAATTGAGGAAGCAAAAAAACCTCAATGTGCAAAGACAAAAGCTCATTTTCTTCTTAACCAATCAGCCAACCGCTGGGCAGCAGCGCTGACTGAAAACTGCAGCAGTCCTTCCAGTAAAGTGTGTAAAGTGGTACCCCGACCTCAATAAAACCACACTGATGATGCAAAGACACAAAACCACACTTAGTTTTCTTTGAAATTATTGCAACACTTGGTTTTGACTGTAGAGTGACGTCTTACAACCACCAAAAGAGCTTAAGACTGAAGACACAATGTACCCTCTGACACGCTGCTATCAGTGAGCTTTAAAGGTGCTCTTTCTAGTCTTTATGCTAAGCTAAGCTAAGCAGCTGCTGGCTGTAGCTTCATATTTAGTGTACAGATTGTGATATTAATCTGACAGTTATACTCTCTACAAGAAAGGGTTCCACTTTATAATAACCTTCATTTATAAATGGTAAATTGATAGCTAATTAACATTTATAGCATTACTAACAATGAGTTAAACATTATTAATTATCATTTCATTGTTTGTTAACAGTGAAATGACTATACGTAGCAACGGTCTGTTATACGTAACAACGGTCTGTTATACATAGTAATGGTCTGTTATACGTAACAATGGTCTGTTATATGTAACAACGGTCTGCTATACGTGGCAACGGTCTGCTATACATAGCAACGGTCTGTCATACGTAGCAACGGTCTGTTATACGTAACAACGGTCTGCTATACATAGCAACGGTCTGTTATACGTAACAACGGTCTGCTATACATAGCAACGGTCTGTTATACATAGCAACGGTCTGTCATACGTAACAACGGTCTGTTATACGTAGCAACAATCTGTTATACGTAACAACGGTCTGCTATACATAGCAACGGTCTGTTATACATAGCAACGGTCTGTCATACATAGCAACAGTCTATTATACGTAACAACGGTCTGTTATACGTAGCAACGGTCT
>CAKAOH010004527.1:6573-18302 GCA_916701665.1 Sebastiscus tertius
TACACTGTATACAAACAAATAAACAAATTTGAGTTATTATAGCGTTGGCGTTGACAGCCCTATGAAAACAAATGGAGTTACATATGGATCCTATGTCTGAGGGAAGCTGTGTCTCCAGAATGTGACTTTGGGTGGAGTCCTGTCTCCAGCAGTCCTCGTGACCGTGTTGTCCTTGGATGTCCTGCTGTTTTTTTTTACAGCCTGAAAAGAAGAACAGGGTGTGAGACGCTGTGGTTGTGCTATAGACGTCAGAAAAACAGGGATGGTAATCAGGTTTATCGCAACTGACATACAGAAACTCATGTGACAATGGTTCCTAAAATAATATGGGGTAAAGAAAGTTCATGTTGTCTCTTATGTAGTGTATAGATTCTACCATGAAACAGAGAGGTGTTTACTCTTCAACCTTAAGTTTCGCACATTTCGTGAAATAGTCACGAAATTTCATCTATTTGATTCGTGTACATAGACACAACGGATTTCCCTTTTTTTTTCGTGACGCTCAGCACGACTTTCAACGACGTGTTTTCCGGGTGTTTTCCTACGAATGTGTCAATTTCCTTACCAGTCTTTTCAAAATAAAACTATTCATTTAGGTTTGGGAAAAGATGGAAGTGCTGAAACTTAAGTACGGAAGTTGCATGACAAATAAATCAACTTTGACTTCTGGTTTCACACGGGGCACCAACAGCGGTCTCCTGGGAGAAAGTCCTGTATTCTTGATTTATTTTGGTCTGTCTTGGCAAACCACACCTTCCAGCACCCTGTAGGGCTCAAGAGACTGATTTAAAAATACAGAATCCCGTTTAACAGCTGGACCCCAAGAGGTCTCAGTGTTTGTGCACGACTGGATGTCACTAAATCATCTGGTACGTGCACATGTTAAACTGAGGTGTACACAAAAAACTGGTTCTCGTAGCACAATTCTTGAATCCAGTAACTCATGTGGCCGATCTTGCTGAACCACTGTCTGCTTTACACGAAGTTTGAAACTCTTTTTGCAAATAACTACACACAGTTAGCTGCTGTAGACACGTCATTCAAATGTGTGTTCTTTGTTAAACACTGACACTGAATTACCATCAATCACCTGCACTGGGAATTCACCTGTAAAAGCACCTGAAACCAATTACTTAGAAAATCAGAGCTTAAAGACTATAGAAAGGTACAATGGAGGCCAATTATGGGAGGGACAGTTAGAGGATTGAATTGTGTCTAATTATGAGTATTGACAGTAAACACGTTACATAACATTGCATGCAAATGATAATAGTTTTTTAAACACTTGTGCACAGTTGGCTCTTAAAAAAGGCTATTTATTTGGTGTTTGTGTGTAAAGTTGTGATGCAAAAATATCTTTTTTTAGATTATAGTTTATATAGTTTGCTTTTGCAAAAAAAAAGTGAGATATTTTGTGTTTTACATATACACTCACCGGCCACTTTATTAGGTACAAGGTGTACCTAATAAAGTGGCCAGTGCTAGTACCGGGTGGTCTTCATCTGCTTCCAGGTTAGATGTGTTGTGCGTTCAGAGATGGTATTCTGCATACCTTGGTTGTAACGAGTGGTTATCTGAGTTACTGTTGCCTTTCTATCATCTCCAACCACTCTGCCCATTCTCCTCTGACCTCTGACATCAACAAGGCATTTCCGTCCACACAACTGCCGCTCACTGGATCTGTTCTCTTGTTGGGACCATTCTCTGTAAACCCTAGAGATGGTTGTGGTGAAAATCCCAGTAGATCAGCAGTTTAATACTCAGACCAGCCCGTCTGGCACCAACAACCATGCCACGTTCAAAGTCACTTAAATCCCCCTTCTTCCCCATTCTGATGCTCGGTTTGAACTTCAGCAAGTCGTCTTCACCACGTCTAGATGACGTAATGCATTGAGTTGCTGCCATGTGATTGGCTGATTAGCTATTTGTGTTAACAAGCAATTGAACAGGTGTGCCTAATAAAGTGGCTGGTAAGTGGATATGTTTTTGGTTGTTGTGTGTAGAGTTTGGGAAAAGAGGACTCTAGTTTTTGAGGTGAGCTCAGAGAAACTTTCCTCCTTCAGCAGATGAATGTGGAAACAAACTGAACAGTGGAGGGGATTTTACCAACATAGTTGTTCAAGATAACAGTTTCAGATGAAGCTGCTGTAAGCCGTAGTCCTGTGCTGCCCCCTGGCTTTGTTTTCAGGGCTTTCACAGCCTCCATGGAGCTCTGGCTGGCTCCACTTGACTCGATTTGACTGTCAGATTTGCATTTGCAGCAGGGCTTCCCCGCTTGAAGGGGCGTCTGTATCTGATGACGCGCTGGTCTGAAGTTGCTGACGTTTATAAGCAGCACAGAGAGGTGGACACAATAACAGGAACAGCAGTATTATAACAAAGCCTCCAACATCTGAACTGGAACAGTTACCTGGGTCTGATTGTATCGAGAGACTCTGCTTATATGTATCGCCTGATATTTAATTAGTTATTCTGTGTTTATGAAAGAGCAGATCAACCCAAATTAAACCCCAAAATTAAATCACAAATAGGTGCTTTTTTTCTGGCATTTTCTGCCTTCATCGTACAGGAAATGAGGTGGGAGAGAGAGAGAGATGGGGAAGGACGAAGACAAAGGCCCAATCCCAGTGACTGACGTCACCTGGTAAATGGTTGAGTGGGAGAGGCTGCGAGGGCTCAAAACGGTATAAATATGAATGGGACAGCACTTTGCGGCGACATGTCACGTTATCGTTTTTATTTTACGTCTTTTACTGCCGATATGAACGTCTTCCAGGCTCTTGCCTTACGAGAAAAAGAGGTTACTGTCAAAAAAATCGACTTATTTTTGTCAAACTTTATTAAACAAAATTAAAAGAACTGGTTGATTACAATATGCTGAAAGGTTATTATGGAATAGTTGCCCAATGATGCCAAAAAAATACTGTCAACTGCAGGTTTAACTTGAGATCTCATTTGTGGTGACATGTAAATATTACGGCGAGCGTTTGGAGTCCTTTTTGCGTTCGAGTGTGGACGGAGATATTTTGTAAAACGAAGGTCTGGTGTACAGATAAAAAAAAAAATTAAATAAATACACACACATACACATATATACGTATATGTATATACGTATATATATATATATACATATATATATATGTATATATAAACATGAGATTTTGATATTTAAATTTTTATTCTGTAAATCTTTTAACCTGGAAAGCACTTTGCGTTTAAGCTTGACGACAAGTGCTATACAAATTATTATTATTATTATCATCATTACTACACTAGTTGCCTCGGCTAGTTATCTCTACTTTCTTATTTAAAACGAAAAAATAAGCATGGACTTTTTCCACAGATGAGAGAAAAATTAATAGAAAATGTATTTTAGAAATGTTTCTGAGATTTGGTCATAGTTCGTTACTCTTTTTCCATATTTTCATCTCCTTCTTGCCTCTCAAAAATAGAGGAAGAGCAATCTCCTCTGCCTCTATGGACCAGTGATACTGATAAAACATCCATTTCTAAAGATGTCTGTGTATAAGGGGCCTAATTGTTTGTCAGACTCTTTATCTCAGGGACGGTGAAGTGTCTCTGTGTTTCTCCTGTGAACACCGTAACCTGTCTAAATGTTTCTAAAGGAGGATGAGTCCAAAACAAACAACTTTCACCTTCTTAGAGTCTTTGTCATTCTCTGTGGTTTAGTGTCGATAACAGGAGTCGTGACCCTCAACGATCAGCTTACAGGCTTGTTTATTATTATGAAAAGAAGAACTGAGCCGGAGAGATGACTGATACGGATCAGGTGAGCCACCCGAGCGTTAAACGATGTCGTCTGCAGGCGATCCACGGTTTACATTGCACACATTCCTCTCACGCATCACAAACACAATGCAGCCAGATGAGTCACATGACTGATGGGCTGTAGTTTGATGTGAAGCGCAACAGAGGGCAGCATTACCCAGAGTTCCCTGCATGTTTGAACTCTGCTGCGGCAGTTTCACATTCCACAGAAATACAAGTTTTTGTCAATGAAATCTCTGTGAACAGTGAGCAGTCTGGTGTATCTTTTATTATTAAAAGGACCATTACAGTCTAATTATTAATCAGTGATTGAGCTGATATTGTGACTTTATTTTACAGGTTTAGCTCTCTGATCATTTCCTTCAAAAGAAGTGTTATACTTCTTTGTTTCCAGGTAATGTTTGTGTCATTTTGCACGAGAAAAATGGAGAAAGCGTTCACGTGATACAGATTCTACATGCGACTTCACTCACTCACTTAAACACATGTGGTTTTCAGACATTTCACATGTTTTCTTCAGTAAGGGAAATCAACATGTAACTGCTAATTTACTTGAGACTTCATCTCAACACAGTGGAGGCTGACGACGTCTCAAAGCATCAAAATGTAGAAGCAGGACTCCGAGGCGGCGCAGCTGAAAGCAATCAGTTGTTTACATGGTGAGGAGTTCAGCAACAGGTGATCAATCAGTGAGGTGCAAAGAAACAGGTAGGAAGACTGAGCAGATTAGACGTATATATGGGGGAGCTGATGAGGGAATGGGGAACAGGTGTGATGGTGAGTGAGGGGATCAGGTGACTGGGAATGATGGGAACACACTGAGGAAGACTACAGGGCAGCTGGGGACATAGTTGTCCACTTTGAGACCCTACAAATAGGGAGGATTTCAAAACCACTTTGTTTCCTGCATTCTGGTGGCTTTAAAAGTGTGAAAATAACAAAATAATAAGAACACTACAACAGCATTTTTATGTTAAACTTTTTATTTTATTTAACTCCCAGGAAAGAAAACAGAATAATTCGCCCCTCTGGTGTGAACTTGGCGTGTGAATCTCTGGCATAAACTAATATCCATCTGTTTTTATTTATTATACCACCACTGACCTCTGAAAACCCGTTATTTCCAACGGCTTGCTGCATCGAGCAAAGCCCCAACTTTGGGCGCTGCACGCTGTGGCGAGCACAGCTTAAACATGAGCTCAAACCGCGCTGCGTCGCGAGCATAGACTGCTCTCTTCCTCTGCTGGGAAACGACAGTTGGTGTAGCTCTATTGTCGTCCGGGTGGAAACAGTAGAGATTATACACACTGTTCAGTTCCAGAAACAGGTTGAGATAATCGTGACCCCGGGAGGAAACCGGGAGAGGGCGACGAAAAACGTGAGTCTCCCGGGAAAATCAGGAGGGTTAGCAAGTATGATAGGGGAATATCTGAAATGACAGGAGAGGTTAATGAATGGAAAAACACAAAAACAAGCAGAAACGACTAAAGCCGGGTGCATGCTACACGAGAATCAAGACGATTTTGGGCATGATTCCTTCCGACGATCGTCAGCAAAGCCTCGACTTTATGATGCTTCTAAAGATTATCTTTTCAGATATTCCTATGGTGCGAGGTATGTTAAGATGTTTTTTCCGATGCAGAGGGACGCTGCCCAATCGGCGGTATTTGGCGAATTGGGAGTGAGAATGGGTTGCTCGTTTTCATCAGGAACTTTCTTCCAAGAGAAAAACACTAACAACAACTGTCTACAGTGAGCTCATTCATGAACCCAATACAATTTAAAAACAAGTTGCGTATACGTCCCTTCACAAGCCTGAAGCATAGTCTCACTTATGTGACCACAAGTCCGAATCAAACAATAAAATGCATTAGTTATTATAGCGCTCCAGAACAACACATATAACTGATCTCTGCTCTGACACCTGAAATAGGAGGAGGAGGGCCCTCAAAAAAGTCTGCAATGAAAAGTTTCTTTTTGTTTGATGAGTAAGTTGTAAAGTAGCTGCAGAACGTTTGAGTCCTACGAAGAAGTAGCTGTAGACTTTGTTATCTCGAGCTCATGTAGAGCAGTGACGTCATTCACTTCAAAGCCTCGTTCACGCCGCTCTGTGTGTTTTACATGCTTCATCATTCTTTTACGAACAAGTGATGGAACAAAGAAATAATTTATAGCTGCAGCTGAATGGAAATCTCCAAAATGTCAACTTGTCAGGACTGAAGAAAAAACAAAGGGGGGAGTTGTGAGAGACGCTGCCAGGATGGGCTTCACACGATTCACTTCAAATCACATTGAGACGACACTCTGAGGAGCAGGAGAAGTGACAAAATAACATTTACTCAAACATGTCAGGATAAAGCTGCTTGATTTTTGAGTTTTGTGAGCACTGTTGTCCCACAATGCAATGCAAATATGACATGAATGATCTACACACGGCTGAAAAACTGTTCAGCCAACGTCCTTTGATACATGTATTATTTCCTGTTAGTACAAAGGGAAGCACATGCAGTGTTTTAAACTTGTAAAAAAGATATAATCTGCAGATAAATTCTTTGATCATGACAAACAATAAAACTCAGAGAGACTTCACAGGTGTTAATATTGCAGCAGGTGAAACAAAGGTAGGAAGAAAAAGAAGAAACCCTTACAAAACAGAAGTTTATTCAAATGTGCTTTTTGTATACTTCATTTAAACTTAAAAATAAGATAGTATGCTTTCAGTTTACTTTGCATGTCCTTATCAGAGATATACTTAAGTATACTTGGCTTATACTGACAAGTATATAGAAATGTCTAAGTGTACTTGGCAAGTATACAGAAAAGTCTAAGTGTACTTGGCAAGTATACAGAAATGTCTAAGTGTACTTGGCTTATACGACAAGTATACATAAAAGTCTAAGTGTACTTGGCAAGTATACAGAAATGTCTAAGTGTACTTGGCTTATACGACAAGTATACATAAAAGTCTAAGTGTACTTGGCAAGTATATAGAAATGTCTAAGTGTACTTGGCAAGTATACAGAAAAGTCTAAGTGTACTTGGCTTATACCGACAAGTATATAGAAATGTCTAAGTGTACTTGGCAAGTATACAGAAATGTCTAAGTGTACTTGGCAAGTATACAGAAAAGTCTAAGTGTACTTGGCTTATACCGACAAGTATATAGAAATGTCTAAGTGTACTTGGCAAGTATACAGAAATGTCTAAGTGTACTTGGCAAGTATACAGAAAAGTCTAAGTGTACTTGGCTTATACCGACAAGTATATAGAAATGTCTAAGTGTACTTGGCAAGTATACAGAAATGTCTAAGTGTACTTGGCAAGTATACAGAAATGTCTAAGTGTACTTGGCTTTTACTGAAAAGTATCAGTAAATTTGGCTGAGATGAACCAGACTCTCCTGTGTAACCATTGCTGATTGAATTTAGAACCACTGGAGCATCTGGTTCTGGTTCAACGTACTGACCAGCAAACATTTACATATATATTCTGCTTCGGCTCTGTTTATGTACAGTATGGGTTTTGGCAACATATCTTTTGATCAAAATGTTAATGTGAAGATAGAGAGAGAGTAGGAGAAGCCAACTTGGCTGCTCTTCCAGAAGCTTTTAGAGGATTAAGATCAAAAAGGAAAATCATCCTTTCACTTTTTGTACATTAGAGGCTGTTCAGAGTCAGACTGCACCGCCTCCTCCATCAGATGCTGCTTTAGGGACCGTTCACATGCCCCGTTTTTTGCGCGCTCAAATTCTTTGTTGTCAATGTAGACGTGTGGAACGCAGCAAAGCTCACCGCACGTCATGTGATGAGGAACAACCAATCACAGCCGGTGGGTATCTTTTATTTCTTATGAAAATATCAGACTACGGTGAATATGTGGAGGAGAAGTTCATCATTGTTGTGCAGGACTACCTCAGGCTACAATCTGTCCCATGGACTATTTTACTTAGCACCTTGACCCCTTATGCTGCATTACAGACAAGTCGCACAACAGTTCGTGAAATAATCACAAAATTGAATGTATTGATTCGTGTACATAGACACAAATTTCAAATTTCGGTCGATCAGCAGGAGATCAATTTGTAGGTAATCCACGTAATCGGACTTTCACCCAGGAGCCCGCTGTTCATGTCCCGTGTGAAACCAGAAGTCAAAGTTGATTTGTCACGTAATTTCCGTTCTTAAGTTATGCCACTTCCGTTGTTATTTTAACCCAAAACGCAATCTTTTCCCGGATTGGAGGCAAATTTGGCGACACATTCCAGATGGCCACGACCTACTAGTCATATTAAAGTCATAGTATAGTATGTCTAAAAAGTCATAGCATAGTTTGACTCTAAAACAACTTTACTTAATCTTCTAAAACAACTTTACTTAATCTTCTAAAACAACTTAACAATCTTCTAAAACAACTTAACAATCTTCTAAAACAACTTAACAATCTTCTCAAACAACTTAACAATTCTCTAAAACAACTTTACGGAACAACTTTATAAGTCAGTACATTCTAACAAAAGTACTATCGTAACATCTATCCGAAACATTTTGCACATGGAAATTCATAAAACAAATGTAATATGGTGCAGCTCTAGTCATTAGCATTTTTTACTCTCAGCAGAAATTGTTAGATTTAATGAATAAATTCAATTAAAAACTAAAAAAATCTTCCAGCTGCTGTTTTGTATTTTAAATAGCTGATTTTTTATGAATGTATTGTTTTTCCTGTCAGGACAGTAACATTGGTAGGACTTTGAAAAAAGTCATTAAAAAAAGTCATAGTATAGTGCGTCTTAACGTATGTTTTGCATTTGCAACACGGACCAAAGTTGTTGTTGCACCTAGAGGAATAAATAGTAAAAAGAGTGTGGAAGCTGGTGGCTATTTTGTGAACACTTGCCAACATCAGCAATGTGTCTCATGTATGGGATCACGTCATTTGTCGTGTATTTGTTGCGTGTGTTTTCGTGACTAAACGTAGTTTGTTGACCTCATCGGGGATTCTCCGGTGAAAGATCTTGTATTGAGACTTCCTGTCAGTTAGTCATGTAGTGTGAAAACCACGACGACTTAAAGACTTCCGATTACAGTAAGTACTGTGATCTGACGACTTTGGAAGTCGTGTAGTCTGAACTTATCCTAAAATGATATTTGGTTTGCTGTCTTCCGCCTGCCTGATTCTATGTGAATGCAGCATTATTCAACAGCTGAGACGTCTCTGCTTCTTCGCATTTCTTTCCACCTGAACATGAAACCTGTAGATCCATACTACAGGGTGTATTTTTATTACTCCACTTTGACCTCTGTGGAGCTCTGTTTGTCTCTATTCCTAGAAAGCCACTCTGGCTTCACCTTGATGTTTCCATCTTTTGTGCTCTTTGATAAAACCTTCTTTATCTCCACTTGCACATTCCTTTTTTTTTCTGCTTCCTTTTTTATTCTTGTTTGAGTGTGGAAATCAGTTAAACCTGCAGCTTTTTAAAGTGTTTTTCTCTCTTGGAAGTACGAGGTCTTCATCTCGCCGCCTTCTCGTACGTTTGCTTTGCCCGTCGGTTGCCGTGCCAACAGCTTCAGGCCTGTTTTCTTTTGAGGTCTCCGGTCTTTGCTTCAGTCGCTGCCGAGTTGAGAGAAAAGGCGAAAATCATCAAACCGGCTGCTTTGATGTTTCCTGTCACCGAAGAGAGGAGAGTTGTGGTTTTAAGGAAGATGTGGGCAGAGCCGGCGGGGAGGCGGGAGGCAGTTAACATCATAATGTATTCAAATCAGTGAGGGAGGTTTGATTTTGTGGTGTGGAAAAGGCAGAAATACTGTATACACACATCCCTGTACTTCTATCTCTGTGGGGACCCTCGTTGACATAATGTATTCCCGAGCCCATTACCCCAACCTAAACCTAATTCTAACCTGAACCTTAAAGCCCCCCCCTCCAGTGTATTTAGGCATTTCTATGATATTTCATATTTATTTGAGTCATTTGATGATGTTTATTAGCCACACCATTTGCCAAAATGTTTTTGACAACTTCATTGTGTTCTCAAAGTCAAAAAAAGAAGGTTGTTGTTAAAATGTGAATATGACGTATGACTATAATAGAAGCTGCAGGTCAAAGGTCATCCTCCAAGCTGCAGGCAACTCATGATAAAACCGATAAATCTGTTTATCTGTCAGTTTGTCTTTCTGGTTAGTTAGCAGCTAGTTAGGTGTAGTTAGCGAGCCCAACTTGTTGCATTTGCAAACACTGTTATTTTTAGTTTCCTCCACCTTACAGTAGTTTAGTGTGTTTATTCCCACCGGCAGAATTAACACACTGTCTCTCTCACTTTGCTCTCTTCTTCACCGTCTCCTCCTGCTGGAGATAAATTAACAGAAAGCAGCCAATACCGGAGGTTTGCAGACCTCTAACAGGTCTGGACGACGGGGAGCACAACTTTCAGTCCAAAGGAAAACAAGAGAAAAGTCCCGTTAGAGAAATAAACGAATCATAATGCAGCCCGGTGCGGTGTCGGTGCTGGTGGACGGTGCACCTCCAAAACGTCCCGAAACTGCATTTCAAACGGCGGACCTCGGCAACATGTCCATCTGTCCTCCGGTGCGCTGTGGTCGGCGTGCGGCGGTGCGGCTCCTCGGTGCAGCAGCAGCAGCCAGACGGCCGCCTCACCAGGAGACAGTGAAGAAGAGAGAGAGTGTGTGTGTGTGGTCTAATAAACAGTAAATTCATCTAAACTGGGTTGAAAAACGATGCAATGTGCTTGCCATGGTAGTGAATTACACCTGACTATTAACCACACCCGCATTCTGTGTTTGAGAAAGAACATTAATCAAAAAACAGGAAGTAAAACTGTCTGGAGGGGGGCTTTAAATCCAAGCCTGAACCTTAAAACAGGCCTTTGAAGAAACATGTCCTCACTTTGTTGGTTAAAAATTTGTTTCGATCCTCACTATGTAGCAAATACAAGAACACACACACACACACACACGCACACACACACACACACAGAGTGTATCTCCTTCCAAGGTTATTTCTAATGAGTTGTGTTGTCGGTTGCAGCAGCAGGAACAACACAGACCAACATGTCTGACAACGCAGAAACAAGAGCCGGCAGCAGTGAAGCGTCCAAACACACTCAGATCTGATCTCTCTCTCTCCGTTATCTCCTCGGAGGGTCACTCTGCTTCACCTGCCGCCGCCGCTCTGCCGCTGACTGGACAGGAAATTACACACAGCGTTTACAACAGGCTGGAAAACACTGATCTACTGTTAGAAAACACTGTTTTTCTTGATTTCCTTTGTTTTTTCTGAGATGGGTTGAAGGTTGAAGTTACAGTAAGAGAACAGCGACTGGACCTCAGGGTGACCAGAGGCAGTATCAGATGGATGATAACCAGTTTTACATAATGAAAAGTGACATTATTTTCCATGAGAACTGCCAGCGGTCACAACATTCAGTCCACGGCCAGTTTATCAGCAGTATAATGAACTCAAAGTTCAAGACAAGGAGGAGGGTTTTGGTTGAAGCTTCATCATCATTGTATCTGCGTTTACACTCACCGGCCACTTTATTAGGCACACCTGTTCAATTGCTTGTTAACACAAATAGCTAATCAGCCAATCACATGGCAGCAACTCAATGCATTTAGGCATCTAGAGGTGGTGAAGACGACTTGCTGAAGTTCAAACCGAGCATCAGAATGGGGAAGAAAGGGGATTTAAGTGACTTTGAACGTGGCATGGTTGTTGCTGCCAGACGGGCTGGTCTGAGTATTAAACTGCTGATTTACTGGGATTTTCACCACAACCATCTCTAGGGTTTACAGAGAATGGTCCCAACAAGAGAACAGATCCAGTGAGCAGCAGTTGTGTGGACGGAAATGCCTTGTTGATGTCAGAGGTCAGAGGAGAATGGGCAGAGTGGTTGGAGATGATAGAAAGGCAACAGTAACTC
>CAKAOH010004529.1:0-12131 GCA_916701665.1 Sebastiscus tertius
GCTGTCAATCGTAAAATACTTAATTTAACACTCTTATCGACATGGGAGTGAGCAAATATGCTGCTTTATGTAAATGTATGTATATATTTATTATTGTAAATCAATTAACGACACCAAACAATGACAGATATTGTCCAGAAACCCTCACAGGTTCTGCATTTAGTATAAAACAATATGCTCCAATCATAACATGGCAAACTGCAGCCCAACAGGCAACAACAGCTGTCAGTGTGTCAGTGTGCTGACTTGACTATGACTTGCCCCAAACTGCATGTGATGATCATAAAGTGGGCATGTCTGTAAAGGGGAGACTCGTGGGTACCCAGAGAACCCATTTACATTCACTGATCTGGAGGTCAGAGGTCAAGGGACCCCTTTGAAAATGGACATGACAGTTTTTCCTCGCAATAATTTAGCGTAAGTAGCGTAGTATGTATATGCAGTATATGTATAATTCTCTCTAAAGCTTCGAGTTCATGTAATGTCACAACTTCCCAGCCAACATCGGCGTGGTTGCATCCAAAATTCCACACTAACATGCTATTTAGCACACTAAAACAGTATGCAAGATGTTTTAGTATATCTGAAACCACAATATGAAACCAATAGTAAACAAACTGCGTTCTATTTCTGGTGAAATATGACAGTATGCAACGCTGGACACTACAGCGGCATAAATAACCCCCACAATGCAACGCAGTAGTGACGACAACGTTCATAACAGCCGTTGACTGTAAGTATAAGATTTGCTAGGCGTAACATATATTTATAATTCAGACTTTGATTCTCACACATCATTGTTTTGGTCACATGAGGTTGGCACGGGTTACCATGGTTACACATCTCCAACCAGCAAGGAGGCTCCCAAGTAGTGACGACATAAATTACTGCTCAGCGCGACCGATAAAGATAAATACTACTGTTTATTTACACTAAAGTATGTTGAATGATAGTACACATATTGAGTATTCTGACGCAGCCCGTATGTAATTTAATATAGACGTATATCATGTTTGCTTCCAGAGGTTCTTGACCGTAATATAACACATAGCTTCCACCGTGTCGGGTCAGCGTCGGCTGACAGACGGACAGATTATCTGCTGGTGTGGAGGATGATGAGGAAATAACATACCAATGATTTGGTAGTACAGCTATTATTATATTACTGGGCTGATTATTTATATGGCTCCATCCAACTTGTTCTTCTGTGCACATGCAACCGCATTCATGATGCTGTTGCTGAACCAGAACTGATCCAGATAAACTGATGAACAACACGCCTCCTAGCAACATCGTCTTTAACCACAGCGTCCCCCAAATGGAGTCAACAAATATCAGACAGTAGAGAAGCTTCTATTGTCTCACAGAATATCCGTCTTTATAAAGTCCAGCTGAACTTTACTATCTGTCTTCCTCTGATGATGTAAAGCAGCGATGCATCAGCAGACATCACACACAGCCCGTCTCCTCGTTCAGCTCTCCATCACCGTCGCCGTCATCACACTGGATCTCCCAACGGCAGCACATTTACACATTAAGCTGAGTTATATTGAAGTGTGTCTGCCGTCCCTTTCACTCGTCAAACAAACAAAGAAAAACTATTCAGCACAACATTAAAAGCACGCCATGTGGACCGCGGTGTCTACATAGCAGGCGGCTTGTGTTGGGCTGCTGCACACCGGTAACAATCAGAAGTACAGAACAACAAGCTGTCTGACGGGATCTGGGAGGGAAAGAGAGGAAATAAAGACTTGTTTTTCTTCTGAGCAGCCAATTAAAGTCTGTCAGGCACCAACTCAGACAACCACAGGAACAAAGTATAGATTATCTCCAGCAACAGGTGATCTAAGAGGCTTCAAAAGTCTCCAACGAGGGCAACATATTGACTAGAGGGGTTTATAATTAGCTGTGTTTCCACTGCTCCTTATATATACAGAAATATACTGAGAGGCAGCTCATCCGTCTGACATCCACCTAATGGACACATCCTCTCTTCAGTGACATCAAATCCACTCTGAGCATCAGTATCTCCAGCGTGATGGAGCGGCGAGAGGCTCTTACCTTGGGCCATTTGGGGTTGATGACTCGTGCCTTGATGGCGTCGTCCAGCGCCGTGCTGTACTGACCCAGTCTCAGGTAGGCGGCAGAGCGGTTGCTGTACAGGATGCAGTTCTGGGGGTCGGCGGTGAGCGCCTCGCTGTAGAGACGCACCGCCAGAGCGTACTCGCCCTGCTGACAGGCCTGGTTACTGCGGCGCACCCGCTCCAGGAACTCTGCTTTGCTGAGGCCGGGGGGGCCGGGGGAACCGGGGGGGCCGGGCGGACGGTCCAACCGTTTCACCGGCGGCGCTGAAGGGATCACAGGAGAGGAGGAGGAGGAGGAGGAAGAGGGAGGGTTGGTGGTCCTGCTGGTGGAGCGAGAACCAAACAGAGAGAACTGGGGACAGAAGGGAGGACAAGGAGAGAAGACATTGGTTAACTTCTTAATTACAGCAATTAATCAATCAACAGAAAACTATTTTCATATTGAGAAATTGAAAACTATAAACATCCGCTGGTTCCAGCTCCTCAAACTTGATGTTTTATATCACTGTACCCAAATATCTTTGGTTCTGGGACTGTTGGTCGGACTAAACAAGACATTTCAGTACGTCACCTTAGACTCTGTGAAGCTGTGATGGGCATTTTTAACGCAACTTGCAATTTTTAGGTTGTAGCGGCTCAGTTTTAAAGCTAGAGTGAAGATACTGGTCTCATATGAAACTAAAAAACCTGATGAATCCATCGGTACCAACCATGTCAGACTAGCTGGTCATGAAGGAGGCTAAATAACGCTCCAAACTTACATACATTTTGGAGAGGAAAAACTGTCATGTCCATTTTCAAAGGGGTCCCTTGACCTCTGACCTCCAGATCAGTGAATGTAAATGGGTTCTCTGGGTACCCACGAGTCTCCCCTTTACAGACATGCCCACTTTATGATAATCACATGCAGTTTGGGGCAAGTCATAGTCAAGTCAGCACACTGACACACTGACAGCTGTTGTTGCCTGTTGGGCTGCAGTTTGCCATGTTATGATTGGAGCATATTGTTTTATGCTAAATGCAGTACCTGTGAGGGTTTCTGGACAATATCTGTCATTGATTTGTGTTGTTCATTGATTTACAATAATAAATATATACATGTATTTGCATAAAACAGCATATTTGTCCACTCCCATGTTGATAAGAGGATTAAATACTTGATAAATCTCCCTTTAAGGAACATTTAGAACGGATAAAAAATGTGCGATTAATTTGCAATTAACTATTTTAATGGATTGACAGCCCTAATATATATGCTTATATATATATATATATATATATATATATACAGTATATATGCACACTTTATATTTGCACTTGTCCCACTTTGTAGTGCAACTGCTGCACAGCAATTTCCCTGGTTATACTGATTATTCCATATTTTAACTGAGTCATTGAGAGAGAAATCTAAAGCTATAATAAAATAAAAATATATAAACATCTGAAATACTGTCATCAACAAAACTACAAATTTACATTTACATGCCTATTTTATATTTCCTTATGTTTATATTTATTTTAACTGCACTATTTTATGCCTTAGATTATCATTTTTCTTTTACTTTCACTTGTGTGATTTCCTCTTTTATATTATATATATAAACACATATTTTATGAGCATTGTTGAAGGAACCTGAGACCAAAGATTTTCATTGCCAGTGACTTCTTTGCTGGAATTAACAAATAACAAATAAAGAAACTTGAACCTGAAGACAAATGAGAAAAAGCGTTTTGCCCAAAATGTTGTAAAATAATAAAGCCAGGCTGTGACTGTGCTTTTGGCTGCTGTTATAAATAAGTCAGAAGAAACCCAGTAAGACAGCGAAACAGCAGCAGCCTCATTTACATGATGTGATACTGGAGTTTCTGGCAAACGGGACGCCGAACTGCAGCGTGAACTTTTCTTTTTCTGCTCGGTGACGACGGCTCGAATTCCTCCGAGAGAAAAAGAAGAAGGAAAGTGAGACGAGAGACTTCTGCTCTTCTCGTTCTAACTCTGAGTGAAATGTGCTCACTGAGGTTTGTTCTCTGTCGCTTTAAAGCTTTAACATCCAGACGCTGACTCCCTCCCTCCCTCCCTGATCTGGTGTTTCCAAATTTGTCCTTTCACCAGAGCTTTACACCAAGGCCTTCATTATCTCTCTCTCTCTCTGTTCCTCTCTCTCTCTCTCACACACACACACACACACTCTCTCTCTCTTATAATATGCAGACTGGAGGATTCCTAAAACTTGCAGAAGCATCACCTAACAGACATGAAGCTGCTCTCAACATGATTCACTTGAAATAAACTGCAAGAAAACTTCCGGCTGTTCACACATGAGAGCTAAAGCAGAGGACAACACACGTCTCCAGTTAACACTGGACAGCTAGAAGCTAAAGAAGCTAGCACAAACATCAAAGAAAGTTAGCTTAGGTGAAACCTTTTTCCTGTAAAACCTGCTTCATGCTGAAATATATTCATTACCTGCTGTTTAAACAATGATATGTTTAACCTTGACATCTAAAACACATAATTTTAGCATAAATATAGCATCAAACAACTATTAGCTAAGTAAAGATATGGAGGAGTAATGTCTACCTGAACAGAGAATGAAGTCACTCTCCCTCTGCCTTTTAGCGCATGTGAGCGTCTCCCACTGGCTAGCTAACGGCCGCCGCTCTGCACTGCTCTCAAGCCGTTGTTTTTTTATTTCGGTGTCCCTGTTAACAGGTTAGAGCAGCCACACCGCACGACTCAGCTGCGTCTCTTATAGAGATTCGAGGTCTCGCCTATTTTTGACGCGTGCCGCGCGCGGTTCACAGCAACAACAGACAGTGAAGGTGATCTATTGACAGTATATTAACATCATATCAGCAACATTACTACAGTTTCGATGTCTATCTGTAGAAAATCTTACGGAGATGAAAAAAAAGTAAAGACTTATTTTTAACTCAACACTTCCTGCCCTCATTTAAAAAAAAAAAAAAAAGCCCTCAAGCGTTTTTTTTTTTGCGGACAGAATTCCTTCATTTGTTAACTTTTATTCTGAAATATGTGCTGGACAGTGTTGTAGAACATGCAGTGACTTGGAGAGCTCCATGAATGAATATAGTACGGGGTTTTAATTGTGGATTATTACTATTATTTACAAATTACCACACGTTTCTTAACCTTTCTCCGTCTAAAATAAATGTGAATGACATTTATAATGAAATGAAATGGACATTAAAAGGCAAACTATGTGGAAAGAAAGGGCTGACGGCAGCAGCAGAAACGCAGCGACACCCGACGCGTGAATTACGCAGACGATATTTGTCTCTCGCCGTTGACTACCGTATATATTAGAGCCGAAATGCCTTCCCTTCCGGTGGACCCCATGGGGCCTTATTTCGGAATAAATAGGTACGGTAGTCAACGGTGAGAGACTATGTTAGTTTTTCTTTGTTTACATGTTTTCTGGAGCAAACAACACATTTGGCTTTAAACGTCTCCAGTTTGGCTCATCGACTCTTTTAATAAAGATGAATTTCTTGAGGTCTGGAGCTCTCTGAGACCTGAACAACTTCTCTACTAACTGTTTAGTTCAAGGCATGTTTCATTAAGTGTTCCACTGACAGATGGCGATGTGATTAATTTGGAAACAATCAAGCTGCAGACTGTTAAAAACCAGATTTAGGTCTTAACTGTAAATGTTCCTCTGAGCTTTGGGCAACAGAGAACTGATGAAGTCCTGACGCTTAAATTAAGAGTCCAGGATTTAAGAAATACTGAGGTCAGAGTCAGAGTCGCCCTGTTCTCCCAAAACACCAGAAACACTCCGTCAAATGTCTTTAATCATTCAAATCAGTGCCTGAAATGGGCCGGTACTCACCAGTACTGAGTACTTCTGAGTTTTGTCCACATGTTTTACTTGTTCATGTCTCTCTTGAGATGTTTACATGTCAAAGCTTTCTGCACGCTGCCAGGAGAATACTTCTACTGAATCCTTGCAAAATAAATCCCAAATTCACAGAGAAAACCACATGAAGCTCCTGACCCCCGTGTCCTCAGTGGAGGCTTCAGCCCGGAGGAGAACTGTGACACGGTAACGCTCAACTCACTGAGCACATCTCCACAACTCACAGTCCTCCGACAGCGCCGCTCCTCCGCTGTTCTCTCCAGCACGCATCATGTTTTTCATGAATGTGTCATGTTGTTATGAAATATGACGAATGTGCTATAAAGCAGAGCTTGTTTAACGTGTTACCGGGGCTGTTGTTGGCTGGAATAAACAAAGCAGGCCACATATCATGTGGACGTAAATCTGTAAGCCTATTATTACTGCTGAACTAGAACACAGTTAATAGAGCACAAGAAGAGAAATGACTCAGAGGAGTTGGACTTTTGCAATCACTCAGTTTACATTACTGAGTAGGCTGTATATATATACACCGTTGTGTTACCGTGTTCTTTAAACAGAAGTCCGACCACAGTGTTGTGTGAGAGCACCTGCGCACAAACTGTCCAGAGGGTTTGTTTGTGAGAGCAGAGGATCTATTTGAGTACGAGGGTGTGAGTCGGAGTGAAAGTTGGATAATGAGAGTGAAGTTTTATCAGATAACGGTCCAGACAGGATGATTTAGTTCACCTTTAACGCTGATTTTATTTATTTTGATTACATTTTTTTGGCCACTTGGTGGCAGCAGAAACAAGCTTTAAACACAACTTACATAGTTAATAAAGGTGAACTTGATGGCAAACAGTTGCCTATTGATGCTTCTTCAGAAGTGCTTATTGGACAGTCAAATAGCTTTCTGATGTTGGATCAGTATTACCATTTCTTTAACTTTACGAAACAGGCAATTAATGTTGACTTCACGCCGTGATCAGCCAGCTCGTAAAGTTATGACTTTATTCTCGTAATCTCAGATTTATTTGTTTTCCTCAATGTGGCCGTAACACTACATCGTACCGTCGTACCGTCTTCGTACCGTCGTACCATAGACCTACAATAATGATAAATAAAAATGAAAATGTAAACAAAAAACAGTTATTCATTTCCCTTTTTAAGAAATCCACAGGGAGCCACTGGAGAGGGGCTAAAGAGCCGCATGTGGCTCCGGAGCCGCAGGTTGCAGACCCCTACTTTAGTTGTTTCTTCTAATTCAAACAAAAATTTTTATGATTGACAAATCATATGACAAATTAATTTGTGTCACTTACACCATTTAAATATATAACTTGCTATACGTGATATCATCTAGTTTTTTTCTACACATTACAGGTGTTTAAAAAAAATGAATGTGTGTGTTCAGGGATGCATGACGCGGGAGGAGAACAATACGAAGCGAAGGTTGGGTTAGTAGTACCGGCAAGAACTTCAATCTACTTTCACTCCTGGTGATTACCCTATAACCTTCCAGCAAACTAGTAGTCAAGCGCAGATCACCTTGTCCAATTCAACATTTATACAACTTTTCATGTGAACAACCGAGTGTAACACTATGAATGTCTTCCAGGAGAGTATGGCTGACAATGTGTGCCGTTATCACCGTATTGAAATGATATCATGTCTCCTCCACCTCTCAATGTACCTCAAAATTGTACTTAAAGTAAATGTACTTGTATATGCATAAAAAAAGTGTGTCTGAACAGAAATTTGCAGACTCACACAGACACATGCAAAAAGGACAAAAACAACAACACAGGAACACAACATGAATGTCCTGTCGACCTTCATGTCGACCAAGATTACACACACACACACACACACACACACACACACACACACACACACACACACACACACACACACACACACACACACACACACACACACACACACTTCCCAGGCTCCGTTTCAGCTCAGGTCAAAGGGAGAACATTCCTGGAGAACAACAGAGAATACCTGAACGAGAGGAAACTGTGTCCCTGAATGCACCGCTTTGATCTGTTAATATACTGTAAGTCACGCTGTAGGAGAGGCAGTGAAGGCAACATGTTGTTATTAGTATTAATATAGGAGAGGCAGTGAAGGCAACATGTTGTTATTAGTATTAGTATAGGAGAGGCAGTGAAGGCAACATGTTGTTATTAGTATTAGTATAGGAGAGGCAGTGAAGGCAACATGTTGTTATCAGTATTAGTATTGTCGTCATATATATTTGATATGTTTGATGGTAAGATTTAGATTAGCTGATATACTCATTTACATAGTGTTGTATGAAGTTGGCTGGTGGAAAGTAACTAAGTACATTTACTCAAGTACTGTACCTAAGTACAATTTTGAGGTACTTTGCTTGAGTATTTCAATTATGCAACTTTATACCTCTACTCCACTACATTTATGAGTGAAATATTGTACTTTTTACTCCACATCACTTTTCCTAATAATATGATGTATATAATATTACAACTCTCTTTTAAAGGGGCCATTCTGACCAACAAGTAGGCCTACCTTTAATACTTTAAGTACATTATGCTGTTAATACTTGTGTACTTATACATGTAAGAGTATTTCTGCACTGTTGTATTGCTATTTTTACTAAAGTAAAAGCTCTGAGTACTTCTTCCACCACTGTTAAAGACTAAAAATAACATGGTGATTATCTTTAAGACATATAAAACACCTCAATGATGTCAGATTAGAGCTGATTAATCAATTAGTGGATCAACAGGAAGTTAATTGAATATTCTGATAATCAATTGATGGTTTCAGTCCTGTTTTTAGTTATCACTCTCTAGTTCAAGCCTCTCAAATGTGATTATTGTTGCTTATCTTTGTTATATATAACAGTAAACTAAGTATTTGGGGGATTTAAACACTAAGTACATTTACTTAAGTACAATTGTGATGTACTTTTTGTTTTACTTTACTTGAGTATTTCAATTTTATGCAACTTTATACTTCTACCCCACTACATTTATGAGTGAAATATTGCACTTTTTACTCCACTCTACTTTTCCCAGTGTTATATAATAATATAACTCTCTGAAATGGGCCTACTTTTAATACTTTAAGTAAATTATGCTGTTAATACTTGTGTCCTTTAACCTGGAGGGGTATTTTTGCACTGTTAGGCTGGATCTGAGTGTTTTTTTCCACCACTGTCATTAATGCATTTATATCTATTTATCAGAGATTGTATACTTTATAGACATTATTAATAAGTTAATAGAGAAAACAGTTAGATTATAGGGATAGGAGGGGTTAATGTGTGTTCCTAACTGCAGCCAGTGGTTTTCTAAATACCTCCTCCAAGATAACAGTCCATCAGCTGCTTGTTTAGTCTGAGAACTTTCTTTCTTCCTCTCTCCTCCTCTTCCTCTCTGCAGGATTAAACTCTCACTAACAGTAACCAGCCGCAGCAGAGGATTCATGCAACCACTAGATCAAACATGCATCAGCTTTACCTTCTCTTTCCTCGTTCTGGGCTTTTCCATCCTGATCTAAATCCAGCAGCGACTAACTTTCATCCCAGTAGAGAGTCAGGACAGGACAAACACATCCAGAACATCCAGAACCAAACCAACACTGTTCTAGTTGATCCGCCGTCTGCAGAGAGGTTGACTGGTTAATAAAACAGGAACATTGGTGTGTTGAGTAGAGAGCATCCAGACTTCTTCCTGAGGAAAGTTAATCCGGGAGTTTGGTGCGCCATGTTCCTCCACAGCAGAGCTTCTCCTCTCAGCTCCTACTGGAGGTTTGTGATCCGGTGAGAGGCGGGGATCCGGTCCGGGATCCGGTCCGGGATCCGGTCTCTCCTCGGCTGCAGAACTCCAGCCTTCAGACTGCAACAAGGTTTCAATTACTCCTCGTGACGTCACAGAGGAGTTGAGTTACCTGACACATAGATGCATTACAGCAGGACACTTTACTCATTGCTGGTGTTAGTGTAGGAGATTACCTTACTAAAAAAGAGCTTTTTTTATTTTATGATGTAAACTTAAAGGTCCCATTTTGTAAAAAAAAAAAAAAAAAGAAAAAAAAAAAAATAGGGTTAGGGTTAAAAAAAACAAAAAAAAACACACTTTTTTTATTCAGAAACTATGATTGAAATGAGCCATCAGGATTTCTGTAACTTTGTGATGTCACAACTGTACAATATTTTAGACCATTTCACAAATATAAACATTCTAAATGTGTCCCAGTTTATTTCCTGGTTGCAGTGTATCTGAATGCGTCAGCTGACAGGAAGTAAACATGGACCCAAGCTGTTGCCTAGCAACGCAATTCCTTTGAAATGCCCTAAAACAGAGCGTTTCAGACAGAGGGTAAATACAGGTATATTCAGACAGACAGAATGAGGAAAATAAAGTTGTTTTTTTTTAACATTACAGCATGTAAACATGTTCTAGTAGAAACACAAAATACAAGTATAAACCTGAAAATGAGCATGATATGGGACCTTTAAGTAAAGTTCAAGTATAATCCCAAATATACTTTATGTAATAAGTATACTAAAATCAATGTACTAGTAGTATACTTGTAAGTGTACTACTTAAATACTTCTTGGGACTAAATTGGTCCACTTTTTAATTTATAAAAGTATACTTTTAAGTATACGTTAAATGTAAGAGTAGTAAACTTTGAGTAAACAACTACATCCAAGTTGTATTTTGTACTGCATCTATAATATGAACTATACAAGTGAATTTATACTGTTAGTTTACTAGTTATATACTTGTAGCCCACTTTTTAGTTTATGAAAGTATACTTTAAAGAATACTCTCAATAAACTACTAGTTTATTATTATTATTATTTTACTGCAAGTATACTTAAGATTTTCTGTATACTTGTCGGTATAAGCAAAATATACTTAAGTATATTTTTGTTAAATTAATCTCTGATTTATAAAAAGTAATATAAAAGCATACTGTCTTATTTTAAGTTTTAAAAGAAGTATACTAGCATACTTGAATAAACGTCTTTTTTGTAAAGGAAAGGTGCTTTTCTTGTGTAATAATTAAATAAACACAGTTTATCATGTTTTTAAATGTTTACTAGGTCAAACAAACAGCAACAAAACAATACATTATTAACAACATGTGACATTTAATGTCTAAATAGCAGGAAGCAAATAGTGAGTTTAAAACTCTTCACTTTTAATATAAATAGTTCAACATTTCAGGAGATATATTCACTTCTTAGTTGATACCGCTCTCATATTTGTCAGTGAAATATGAAGCTACAGTCAAAATGACAAACTATCCCTTTAAATATAATAATCAGTTATACATTTACAAGTATTTCACCTTATGTACAGATATTTACATGATTGTTTTTCTTACTTAGCTGAGCGAATAACATAATTAGCATCTATCTACAGTCCATACAACACAGTACAAATATTCACAAATACACTGAATACAGTGACTTAGAGGGCTTTAAACAGCGGAGTCTGGTTTTATGTTTTATGATGTAAAACGTGCATCAGGAAAAGGGATGTTGTGAGATCAAAGCAGACTTTGGAGGTCAAAGGTCAGTCTGATTGTCCCACTGTGAGCTGTATTTATACTCCCACGACTGAATATAAACTTTGTTTTAAACAGATTGGTGAATATTTCCTTTTTTTTTGATGAAGGGAAATGTGATTTAAAAAAAAGTGCTGGAATGAAATAAAAATGAAAATAAAGTCTTATTTAGTGTTGAACGCTTCATGATCTTCTCACTCAGACAAGTTCTCTCCTCCACTGACAGCCGGCCGCTGAGCGGTTGTTCTGGTCCGGTTCTGGTTGAGTTTGGGTCGCCGGAGCATCCTGAGACACAGTTTGTGGAGCCTGACGGCTCTGTCTTTCCTCTTGGCTCTCTTCAGGTTTGGCCTCCTGACCTTCAGCGTGACGGCCTGTAGATGGCGACGCTCCTCCACGTCGGCTCGGCTCCTCTGGTCCAGCTGAGGGAGCTCTGCTCGCACCAGAACCGCTGTACAGCTGCTCAACAACAGAGAACAAGAAATGCTAGTTCATATGTGATGCTGTAAATCACTCAAGTACTGTAATATACAATTTTGAGGTTCTTGTACTTGAGTAGTTCCATTGTATGCTAATTTATACTTCTACTCCTCTACAGCTCAGAGGGAAATAT